>JAQFVV010006498.1:242248-259748 GCA_028023455.1 Epiperipatus broadwayi
TGTCTCGGTATAAATATATATATATATATATATATATATATATATATATATATATATATATATATATATATATATATATATATATATATATATATATATATATATATATAACCATCCCCCAACACTTATCCTACCTTTTCTATCAACAAATACACAGAGCACTAATTCTATTTGTAATAGAATAAACTACTAGCCTGATCTGGTTTTAAATTATTAATGAGACTCTTATAATTCTGACCTACCATAGCTTCCCTCAGTTGGGGCCTACAGAGACCTATAAGGTGTAAAATGCATACTAAGTATAGGAGGGAACATTATGATTTAATAGGAATAAAACTTTTATTAAGTTTTAAAATAAAATAAAGAATTGAAACAGCAAAAGTTCCATAGTTTAACCTTATCTCCTTTCATCATCCAAATGCATTGAATAATAATTAAATTAATAAATAAAAATGTAATACTGATTAACTCTACCATAGTAAGTTAGAATTAAATACAATATAAAATAGAACACAACTTAATTTTTAATTTTACAATAATTTAAAATAAATAACAGAAGTAATGTCTAATCTAAAATAATAAGGGAATATTTCCGGGAATTTACTTATTGTATGGCTTAATGTTAAATCTATACTTTACAAGATCTACTAATTACTATCATAAATGTAATGACATCAATTAAGCATTAGTGTAATAAAATAGTAGTAGATAGACAATGAAAGAAATAGGGTGCATTTTGATTTCAATTCATAATCTAAATTATAATTGAGTAATAGAATTTCCAGAGAATCATTAATTAATCAAACATTTTATATAGTGTTTGGATCAAGAAAACAACATCAGATCTGAACATGTACATCATTAAATTTTGAAATAGTGCAATAATACCATATTGTATATGTAAGCGTGTGTGCATGAATGAAAACAAAGTATAAGCATGCATGCCAAAGAAGAACTAAAAACAAAGCTTTTAAATAAATAAAACATTTATCACAAAATAACTAAATAAATATTTGGTTTTCTAATTTATGCTTATACATGTTTTGGATAATTCCAACATTAATGATCGAATAGTCTATATGAGAATAAATTAAATTAAAATAAACTTTCTGGTATTTTATTCCAACATAAGCCATCTATCAATCCATTTTGATAAGATTAAAAATAGAAACATTATAATACTAATAGTAAAATATAAAACTAAACTTATTGATATTTAACTTATAAAATATAAGCAATCCATCAGTCAGTTCTGATAAACATATAAAAAGAAAAAAAAAGACAAACACTACATTAGAATAATTAAATATATATATATATATATATATATATATAATATATATATATATATATATATATATATATATATTTCGTATTGTATTTTCAATATACTCAAGCTATCAGTCAATTCTGATAGGCTTATGAAAAATAAAACGTTATTAAACATTGGCACTAAAATAGTAAAATATGAAACTAAAATTATTGGCATTTTTATTTCAAATGCACATCAAAATAATACAAGAGTGGTAAATCTATGAGGAAGAGGTCAAGCTATCCTTCATAAATCAAATAAGTAATTCTATTTTATGGCTATACTTTCTTTTCTTTTGCTTACTCATTCAAAATGAGGATGAAACACTCCACGAATTGATGGTATAAAACGTAAATTAATTAAAATATGATTTGAAACATTGATTAAAGAATTACAAATTAATGAGAGATTCGACCATACTTCCCAAATTAATAGTATTTTATGCATGCATATCAATTATGCTACCTGTTATAAAATAATTAACATAGCTAAATTCAATCAATTTATTTATGAAATTGGGATAAAATGTCATAATACGGATGATGCCATGGACAAACAAGTTTTAACACTAATTCTATTTCAGATGTACTGTGAGAAAAAACAGTTCTAGCTTTATTTTATTTTTTTCAGCAAACTATCTTAATTCCACAGGAATACATGAGGGATTTGAATACTTTTGTAACTAATCATTTAAATAACGAAACACAGTGACTTCCTAGTCTAATTCTGAGGTTTAAGTTCTTGTGTAGACTTTGTCTCATCACTGAAAACACAATGGTAATACACTAGTTTACTTCACATGCTATAGTTATCATAAAATGCCATTACTTAATCTGAAAAATATAATCCACTTTTGAGAAATACGTCAACAAACTAAGGGAGAGTTATATCAATTCTTCACAATACAATATATAATCCACTCATGACAAGTATTGAAATGAATCAAGGGAGAGTTCTCTCAATCACTGACAATGCAATATATAACATAAACAATTTATTTCTGCATATCCACTAAATATATTTCAATCTAAGCAATAAAAAAAGTAAATTCACTCTTAAATAATTCACTAATCCTTCCACTTTTTTTGGCACCTCACACCATCCAAAACTGATGGAAATTAAGTTATTCTACTTTTAATTTAACAATTATATAACTGGATTGAATAATGGACAGATATATAAACATAATAATGCATAAAACAGTTTCAAATCACATTCAATAAGGAAATAATGTAATGGAATTAATTAATAAGTTATAAAAAAAGGAATCTTTTATTTCTGATGAAGTATAATATATTAACATTGAAATATAATTATTATAACTAAGTAATCATCATTATTTCTAGAAAAGCAAGACTAAATAGCTCTTTAGTGTATTTGGCATTAGCCCATAAATTGAAATAAATCTCTGGTTTGGGATAAACAACAAATCTTTAAATTTGAAACAAAATAATTATTGAGAAATTAATCTCATAACTTCTTAAAACACCAGGGTGAAATAATAAATTTTATCCAATTACCCCTTCTCTTTAACAAGCTTTTAACTCCTTAATAGCAAACAGATATGTCTATTGTCAACATTGCATAGAGAAATACATGTACATAATAAAACTATATTAAAATAATAACTAATTATTCAATATAACATATGACTATATTATACCCTACCAAGACATTTTTGAAGAGAGAAATAATAATTAAATAATAATAGTAAAAAATATAAGATAAATAATTGTTATACCTATCTGAAAATGCTAACAATAATAATAATAATTATTACTAAAGCTGTTTTTCTTCTCTTAGCTGGAACACAAAAGTTCATTTACAGTCCATCAATGACACATCTTGGTCATGTACAAAAATAATAATGATCATTTGTATAACAATAGATATAGATAAACACATCGCAATTAATTCCAGGGAGATAAATAATATTAATTTGATCCATCTGGAGAGTATTTCAAAGTTCTTAGTAATAGCAAATGAAACTGCAGGCAAAATCACATATGAAACATTTCATGGTGGCAAATAAATATTTATTACTGCATAAGTTGAGCAATAATTTACTAATCAATTCATTACACTTGTTACAACATTTGTTTCAAATTTACAAAGGTCATTCATTAGACAATAACTACTTAGTTCATAAAATTCCTTTAAATGGATGTAAATTTATTCATAATATACTTTAATAATAATAAAAATAATCAAATGTAAAGGAGGACCAATAATAAAATGCAAATATCAACATATATTTTCCAAGCTCTTTCACTCATTTAGTTACAAGTACATTTAGAGATAAGTTAATAATTCATTAATTATGTGTCACATATTCTGTTTCTTATTTCTAGAGACATAAATGGTTAGGTATAAATTTTGTCAACAACAACAACAACAACAATAATAATAATAATAATAATAATAATAATAATAATAATAATAATAATAATAATAATAATAATAATAATAATAATAATAATAATAATAATAATAATAATAATAATAATAATAAAGTATGTTATAATAAGTTATCCACACACATCCTTCCATTTAAACTTTATATTTAATATTTAAAACAGCATTACGCTGTTGCACATGCGCTTTGAAGATTTTAACTATAAATGAATGAATACTAACACTCAACCACATGATAAAGTCTTTGAAAAAGATAGAATGGCCATCTATCTTTTCGAACCCAAACGCTTTTGTATGGGCGAATCTTAAGTGTTTGAAAGTGAAAGTGTGAATATATTAAATAATCACTTTAAATTACTATTACATGCTCGAATGAAAGACGCTAATGAAATTTACTAGAATTTATGACACGTAATTCTTCTTATTTGATATTAAATGTATGTAAATAAATCATTTTTATATAGCGCGATGTTTGTAAACTGTAATATTTAAAACAGCATTACGCTGTTGCACATGCGCTTTGAAGATTTTAACTATAAATGAATGAATACTAACACTCAACCACATGATAAAGTAAAAATTATCAACAAAGAGTCTTTGAAATGGTTTAAGAAAAATTTCAGCATAAATTTTCCAATATAATAGCAAAATGAACACATTCCAATTATTACTTTAATAATAGAGATTAAATTTAGGCAAGTCAGATTTAAAATATAAACACACATATCAATTGTTTCTTTAATATTAGAGACAAAACTTGGGCAAAGTACATTTGAAATATAAACCTGCATTTCAATTATTTTTTTGATATTAGAAATTAAAGTTAGGCAAAGCAAATTTGAAATAAACACATATATGCATCCCAAATGATGAGTTTAAATCTAGATTCATCAATTACAATTGTAAAGAAGATATATTTTTATCAAAAATAGTTTACATCTGCATTTCATTTTTTTATTTTTCTAAGAATTATTTGTGGACTGTTTTTATCCAGAAAATTAATAGAAGTTTTTACTTTTAATCTTGAACTATAGAAAAACTTATTTGTAGAGACAAAATTGTACTAATAATAACCTTTTCTGGAAAGAAATGTTGTAATCAGAAAAACCCACTCTTGTAAAACTATTCTTTTTTATATCAGATTATTATTTAAGTATTTGTTTCTTCTACCAATCCAAAGTCATCCACAAGTTTAACTCTAGAAACAAAGGTTACTCCTCCCATTTGCACTAATATAATTAGTTACAAATATGCAAGAACTTTTCTCTCTTGAAAAAGAAGGAAAGAAAAAAAATCATTTTGTCTTTAAAAAAAATTAAATTGAACCAAGAATAAAATATTTTACATTTCTAAAGTAACAAAAAATATTTTAGTAAATAAAATAATTGATAGTATATTTGTGTAATTGACAATTCACTGGTCTATTGATCCATTAATTCATTCAAAATGTATTTAAACTAGTTATGGTTATATAATTAAATTTTTGCTGTTGAACATGATATTTGGTAGTTTAATGAAGTACATGAATAAAAATGAAGTTGAAAGATGGTTTAAGCATACATGCACATCCATAAATGATGTTCTGCAGGTACTAAACCAGCCTAATCAAAAGAAATGTTTCTATGATGATGAGTCAAACATATTGCACTATTTACACTATGGATTGAAGTAATAAAGCAAATAAACAAGAAAATCACCAAGACAAATACAAAAATCTTCTTGCAGACAAATAAAACAAACATGGATCAACGTGAAATACACTGACAATTTTGGTGACAAGCCACCTTCTCTCTATCATTAAATACTCACCAAGAAAAATATTAAATATTTCAAACCTTTCAAATTATATCTTCAAGTGCTTTTAAGTATATTTTAGGTCACTTATAAAAAATCAGCTTATATCATTTTTTTAGTTATATGTAATCAGCTGTTACTGACAAAGTGCTATTTAATCACAAGGGGGCTTCTGGTTTCTATCCAGAAGGTTACTTTATATATTATACCATTTTGATTATGTCCAAATGAATCCATTGTGTCAATTTAAAAAAATTAAATGAAGGATATATTTTAATTGGGACAACTACTGTGTAATGTTGGCAATGTATTAAAATGTTTTTTTAAAGTAAAAAAGAGAATAGTAAGTGCATAAAAATATACTAATATATTAAAAATAGTCAAGTAAAGCTAAATAGTGTAAATTTTGTATGGTTGGGAAAACTGGTCATAGTAAAATAATACATTAAAAGTTTTGTTTTTAAAAATAAGTGTTTAAAGCTGAATTTTAAAAGTAATTACTTAAACTTAAATAAACTAGTCTATTGTAAAATAAAATTTATACTTCATAGTTGTATTAAGATTTTTTTTTTTAAATGATAATATTTTGTGGTGACAAATGAGTTTCATTTAATAGTATCAAAATTATTATTCCAAATTATATTATTTATATTATTATTCTTTAATATATTTTTTTTGTAATCAACATGTATTTCTGTTATCATATGGAAATTTAAAAAAAAGAAACACATTGCCTGATTTTAAAAGTCTGGAGACATGTAAATATTCATACTTATGTGCTTACAAGTTTTTGTAATAAAGTTTTAAAATTGCTTTAGAATTGTACTAAAAAATTGAAAACATTTGTTGTCATAAAAATCAGCTGTTATAAAATATTTAATTAGGTTTTTAAAAATTAGATTTTTAAAAATAAATATATTTAAAATAAATGATGGATAAATTAATAAAATATTTTCAAAATGTTGTTTTAAAATATTTGATTTCTTTAGATAAAACTATGAAATTAATTTATAATTAAATAATATAATATTGGATGAATCATAAATTGTATTTTTAATTTTAATTGTGCAATCTTGGTTATATCCTAAATTAGACCACCCGGTAAGGATCTAATAGCCAATTAGATTACCAGTTAAAGATCTAGTAGCCAATTAAATTATCAATTCAATTTATTATAAAAGCATATGTTCATATGTTTCAGTGTGCTTAATTCAATTCAGTTGTGTGCTTTAATCAGTCAATTATGTACTTTAATAATTTAATTCAAGTGGGCTTTAATTCAATTCAATTGTGGGTTTTAAATAGTTTTCTTAATAATTTATTATTTTTACAATATTAATGTATTGTATAGTGTATTAATTGGAATTATTTTTTTAAAGGAGATTATAAACAATATAATTTTATCAAGTTAAAATTAAGCATTTTTAAAGCAACAAAGATTCCCTGCTAGGTATTCTATTGAAACTTAAACCAGTGTCACAGTAACTATTGAATTTATACCAAAATAATAGTATATTTGTGAAAAGAAAGGATGAAGGTACACATACTAAGTAAAAAAATAACTTTATAAATGTTAATGAAGAAATATATATTACTTGTTATATTAATATCTTGGACATTGTTGAGAAAATTGAACAGAAAAGTTTGTCATAAATTTAATGTAGATGCATTTTATTATGAGAAAAGATAATTGTGTTTAAAAAAACCAAGCTATATTGTAAAGATTTTAATTTTCAATATTTTAAAAAAATGTATATCATTTTTAAAAGTGTTGCAGTAAATGTTTTGAAGAAAATATTATTTTAATAATTTATTATAAACTTTTATTTAAAATGAAAGAAAGATAAAAATTGATATTACTGCAAATATATTTTATATGATTAGTTGTCGCTATTAAAAAAGACAATGTTTATTTAATAATATAAAAAGGAAATTAATTGTTAGAAAATTATTACCTGGAAAGCTAGTACCTGGGTAATTAAAATTATCCTGATAAATTAGCTTTATGCTAACTTTATTAAATGCCAATTTTGAAATAAAATTGACATTGGTAATGCTAAATTTTCCTGCAGATTGAATAATTACAAATTTATTATCAAGTTCAACTTTTTTTTAGAAACATGTACTTATCTCAGACTTTTCAGTACTAGTATAGACTTTTTAAGAATAATGCATTGAAGAGATTCATTGCACAGTTTTATATTTTTAAAACATGTGCTAATAATATAATATTATTTTTAAATCTATATTAAGTGTTGTCTATTGGTCTCATGGCAGAAATGTTGTAGGAATTTGTTTTTTTTAATGTTCCCAAATAAAGCAAGAAAATTTAGTATGTCTTTGATTGTATGTGTGGAACTAACACAATTGTCTAAACTTCTGTTAGAAATTATGTATTGGCTTCACCAATCTAATAATATATTTTAATATAAGCTAAAATATTTTTCTTCCTTCATCATCTTACTGCCAGAACCTCTTCCTGAACATATACATACGCATTTAGAACATACTTTTAAAGTAGCCATGATGGAAAAAAGTTTTCAGCCATGAATAATAAAATTGAAATCTGCATTTAACATTTTTGCAATTTTTAATAATTTTTTCTAATAATTAATTGACAAAAAGTCCAGAATCACATTTTTTTTTATCATCAGGTATGTTAAAACAAAGATAGAAAATCAAAATTCAAATCTTACATGTGGGCATAGTTGATCAAAAACTTCACACCTAGTTTCTTCACTTGCATGATGATTTTTATTACTGGTTTAAATATTTCCATGTTGATTACATGTCACAAAATGGTTTTACTTTTAGTAAATCAATATCACAAAGAGAATGACCATTCTGAATTTTATATTTTGTTTTCTCTTGTCAGAAATTCAGTTTTTTCATTTTTCCACATAAATAATTTCACTTAGAAACATTTCAGTAAAAAATAATCCTTCAGAATTTTGACTGTCTAGTAAAGGTTTGACAGGATTTTGTCAATACTGATAAGATATTGACAATTTTAAAACTGGCTCATTATTTCATTTACTTATAGATGCTCCTTGAATCATTTGAATTCATATTATAGACAAATATGTAGTAGCTTCAATTATTTATTGTCAATTATACAGTGATGTCATTATCATATTATAAGATTCTAATTTTCAGTATCAGTGCCATTATTATCCTCTGTTTCCATATTGATATTTTCTTTCATTGACTCAGTAACATCACCATCTTCATCATCATTATTAAACATTCATGAGTACCATTTATATAACAGTGTATCATCTGGATGTAATAGACTGCATTGATTTATTTTAAGACACATTACACATGATGACTATGAAATGAGTTGAAGATCTTTGTTTACATATGGGTACAAAAACTATCCAGAAATAGCTTACGAAATGGAACTCTACACAAAATATTTATAGATCTTGTAATTGAGTTAAGAACATTATTTTAAAGAATCCATTTGTGTATCACAATAAATAAATTTAGTTATGATGATAATAAATATTACCTACAAAAATACTATAAAAATTATATAAAAACATGACAAAGAAATAACCATAGATCACAGAAAATTGGATGATGTTTTTTTAAACACTAAATTGTATCCTATAAGCAATATTTAGTACCACTAATCTAATGAAACATATCACAATATTTACATTTATGCACAATCCATTCATCTTAATGTGATTTTTGCATAAATAGGCATTTACAATTAAAAGTACTGAGGTAGACATCCATCTAATTAAAAAACTTGATAACAATAACACATGTCTGTGATTGTTGTGAGTTAGCCAAATTTTGGTTTGGAAAACAAGCTGATAAATGTGGATCATATTAATAGACAGTAATTGATAAAATACTTCTGTTAATCCAAATTATAAAATAGAATATAACAATTCTGAAATTTCTAAAATAGAAAATCATTGATATAAATAAAATAACTATTGTCAAGTGCTTTCAATCCTATGTGTCCTTATCAAGACAGTAAAAAAAAAAACCATATGTTCTCCTAAGCGATAAATTCAATGGTCAGAAACATCCAACTGGAAAACTCATTAATTTTGAATTCATAGCACAAAGTAAATTTTGTATAAGATATTATTCTTTAATATTGTGTTTTTTATCATGTGTTTCCTGCATTAATATTGAAAAATCCCTTGCACTGCATACATAGCCTGTATTATTTTGGTGAACATAAAAAGTCAAATAAAATGTATCATCTTCCTTTGCTCTAATATATGTGAATTTATGTTGTTGAAGACAATATTTAATATTTGACTTAGTTTCACCAGTATATATTGTACTATAATTTATCTGTGGGCATATATTAAAATACACAACACTGACTTTATCCTCATTACTTATTACTCTCTTAGAATTATTTATTCATCTATTAAGATTAAATTCAGTCCTCCATTATTTTATTTCCAATATTAATAAAAATATAATCAAAGTTTCAAGTCATGATTTCCAGTTGGCATGGAAGAATCCACCTAATCTTGATAGATTAATAATTAATACTAAAGGATTAAAAAGTAAAGAGTCGTGTTGTGTATTCTATTAGTTACCAAAGGATAAATTGTAGTGCAATATATATTGGTGAAACGAAAGCAAATATTAAATATCATTTTCAACAATATATATATATATATATATATATATATATATTGTTGAAAATGATATTTATATATATATATATATATATATATATATATATATATATATAAGGACGAGGGACGATATAACAGGATAATCAATATTTTATGTTCAGCAAAATAACACAGTTCATATATGTAGCCCAAAGACTTTAGAAATATTAATGCATGAAACACACAATAAAAATTCAAGATTAAAAAATCATATCTTATGCAAAATTCATCGTGTGCAAAGAATTCAAAATTAACCAGATTGAAGATTAATTGTTCCTGGCCAATGCAATGAAATGTTGAATTATTGCTTATGAGAAAATAAAAGATTTTACTGTCTTGATAAGAACTCGTAGCAGTAGAAAGCACTTGACAATAGTTATTTTATTTTTACTAATAATTATCTGTTATAGCAATTAACGAATTGTAATATTGAATTTTTTTAGATAGTAATCGATAAGCTGATGAGGAATGCTGTAGGAAATACTGCAACTGTCTTTGATATTATGAAGGCTTTTTTTAGTTATCATTTTATTATTATAAATAATATATTTAATAATAGAAGGGCAATATATATGGTTATGTACTCGAAGAAGAAAAAATATCCATGCGATTATGTAATATTACGACTATGTTTTCCCTAAGCAACGTTGAATTAGTGATTGTCTACTTTAAATATAAGGAACTTGATCTGTAACTTCCAAGCTCCCTACATCTAACCAATCTATTTGATACAACTAATACACATAATTACATACATTCACATAAGGTAAACAATCTCTAATACAAATATTTGTACTGAATCAGCACTCATCTGTTGCACAGGATCACCATCTCTATATATATATATATATATATATATATATATATATATATATATATATATATATATATATATATATATATATATATATATATATATGATCAGTGTTCAATTTCTATTAAGACCTTGAATTATCATTTTATTCATATAATTAACAGTTTATTACAAATATTTACAAAACATAAAAGCAATCTCATCTTGTACAGTAATAATAGAGTCAGTATGAATAAATTCATTCAGTTAAGTTCAATTTATTAAAATACAAGCTTAACACTGGCAAATGTACAGGCTATAAATCATAATATAAACAAAAATTAAAACAATAGCAACAAAAATCTTACTTACATTAAAGAAGGACAACATTTATATAAAAATATACTACTATAAATATATTATCGATTGAGCAGATATTGAAATATATTGATATACAATGTATTAGAATGTAAACACATTTAATATTTAAAAACAAATACCAACAACAAGTTGATGAAAACCATTACATAAACTTTGAAAATATATTAATAATAATAAAAATAGTAGTAGTAGCAGCAGAAGCAGTAGTTGTAATAATAGTAGTAGTAATCGTAGTAATAATAGTAGGAGTAGTAGTAACAGTGGAAGTAGTAGTAGTAGTAGTAGTAGTAGTAGTAGTAGTAGTAGTAGTAGTAGTAGTAGTAGTAGTAGTAGTAGTAGTAGTAGCAGTAGTAGCAATAATAGTAGTAGTAAATCTATGCTTACCTATATTACATTCCCATAATAGTAATGAAACCAAACATTGGAATAAGTAGAACTTCATTTGTTTTACCTAATATAAATATAAGAGATACCTAAAATAACAGAAATTATCAAATACATAGAGATAGATATACTACTTATATTGCATATACTTTTATATTTACAATATATTTATTTACTATCAGAGTAATGATTCATGATTAAAATACAATAGCATTCAATTGTTTTCTCTTTGAATAAGAATTTCTTAAAGGTGAAGATGATTAGTGTAAAAAGGGAAAATGAACAATGTCTTGTAATTTATATTAAAATGAAAGTGTTTTCCTGACAGTTTGTAATGATTGGGGTTTAGTTGTATATATATATAGAAACAGTAAGGTCTGCTTTGCAGATCTTCATTTCACCTTTTCTCACCTATTTCCTACCCTCATACCTTAGTTTGAACCCCAATCTATCGTAGAGTGTCTGCAATAAGCTTATATACCAAAAATCTCACCTAATTTTAAACGGAATGAGTTATATATATATATATAACTCATTCCCAAATAAATAAAAGATTATAGATTATGTATATGTTCACATAATTTAGATTTATTTAAAAGTAGGTTATATAGGTCATAATTGCGCACACACTATGATATGCATTTTAAAACATATCAAAATTATAAATTGTTAAAGTTATTTTGTTTGAATCTATTTACAAATATATATTACCATCATAATATATTTTGATTTAAAATAAAATTCATTTAGTAAATATTCGTTTAGTAAATAGATTCAAATATTGCAAATTTAAAAGTAAAATAATCTTTGTTTAATTTAATAAAAATCATTTCAAATAATTCTGTTAAAATAAATGAGGGACAATAGTTTAATTAGTTAATGGTATATAAGTTTATCTATAAAGAGCAAATGTCCACTTAAGGTTTTCTTTAATTAGTAAAAGAAATTTTTAATTAAATCTAGTTTGTAATTGGAATGTTGACAAGGAAATTAACAAAAGAAATTAATTAAAGTTGAATTCCTTTAGACATTCGGATGATTTAATTACAGTTGATAAGTCCAATATATTTTTGTAATACTCCAGGGCAGTTCTATTGTTAAAGTCTACTATAAAAAGAAGGGTTTTCTTTTGTTCTCTATTCTAATGTTTCTAAGAGAAATCATTCTGAGGTCTAATGTTTCTAACCAAAATTCTTGCAGTAATTTGTAAATCTTGACATGATGGAGTAGAGCGCAAGAAGGCTATTTCTTTCCCGGAATGGTCATATGCTGCCGTAGACAATCGGAAGTTATCACACAAGGAACCCCAAAACTGCTGCTGCCAAAAATATGAACATTTCCAGATTTTGCCATTAAATTATATAAACACCTGCTGACCATCAATCTACCTAAAATGCTTTTCCAGAGGTAACCCTAAATTAACCCAAGAGGTCTTGTGATAACTAACATGCTATAGCTATTTTAAATTGTTTTCTGATATTTCACGTAACTTCATTATGTATTTCTTTAACATGTTTAAATATAATCAATATTTTGCTCCCTATCCTTGGGTTAATATATTCTATTGATTAAGCTTTCTGTTATTTTATTATGATAATGTGTCAGAATCATCTTTGACCGAGTAAATTATTTCTTTTGTTGAAAATAAGATGCCACTATGAAGGCATATTTTAAATTTTTAAATAATTTCCAATTTTATTATCTTGCAAATCACTCGTTCGAGGCCGATTCCTTTCTTTAATATGTAATATAATCACATAGTTTAAAATCTACACATTATTGATTTTAATCTAATATGAGAGTATTGTGAGGTCAATGATTAAAGGTATCCTTTAATGCATGATTGCATATATAAATCTATACTTACTTTTCAAACCCGCAAGCATGCATTTTCCTATTTTAATTACCGTGTTCTACTTAAAATTCAAAGTTCATCATTGATGTCAAGAATGTGCAGATTCTATTAAATGAACTTCTGGGAATTTGAATGGGTATTTCTCTTAATCCAAGTAAAACCCATTCAGTATGTTTTATATACACTAGATTTGTATTGCTGGTAAATGAATTGGTTGTTGAGACCGCTTTGTTTTACTTTTCCAAGGATTCATTACACGGCCAAGTCCATTCTCTTCGCTTATTGCGGTTTCCAGGCAGAGTATGTCCACAAATGACACACCTGGGAATTAAATGCAATCGTCACCCAGTTGCTAAGTTTCGGCTGTTCATAAAAATACTTTCCTATGGGTTAGCGGCAAGATGCCCTCCATAATTATTCCGGATATTCAATATTGTTTTATTTTATATTTATTTTACAAAGCATCCATGACTTAAATGTGTCACACCCTCCAACTTTAATAAATTCATTATCAGCAATACTGACCTCCCAATGTAACTTTATTATTATTATTATTATTATTATTATTATTATTATTATTATTATTATTATTATTATTATTATTATTATTATTATTATTATTATTATCATCATCATCATCATCATCATCATCATCATCATCATCATCATCATCATCATCATCATCATCATCATCATCATCATCATTATTATTATTATTATTATTATTATTATTATTATTATTATTATTATTATTATTATTATCAAATAAATGCCTTGATCATATCCCCACTTTGTTGCTTAGTAAGCTTTTGTCTGTGCCATTCTCAAGATCAATAAATGTTCTATAACCCATAACATAAAATATTTTATTAAACTTTTATAATTACTCAAAGCACCTCGCACATGTTCCTATCTCGTCAAGCACATTATCGTAATGCTATTAGCCCAAGGAATAGAATATATCATTTTGCTTTAAAACCTTTTTGTCATTTATTGAAATATAATGCCCACAATTATTTAATATGCGTCCCTGTCTCATATAAGCAGACAGTGGCATTATATATATATATATATAAAATTTTATATATATATATATATATATATATAAATTTTGTGAAATTATTTAAAACTAAATTTGATCTCTTATTTTATTTGATTCCTATCACTGTGTCGGTCTATATATATATTCCCTGCATTTCTTTTGTAAATCCATAGACGTTAATTAGCCACTCAAACTTCTTTTAGTATAGAGTCTTTTGTTTCTCCCTGACCACCAGGCACTGGTCAAAGGTTATACTAGTTGTGCATCAGATGCATTGTCATGTAGATGGCACTCTGAAATTTGGACTTTAGATTTGAGCTTAGTATATCTAGAAGGCAACCCCTCCTAAAATGTTCAATTTCATGTCTGGGGTTTGAATTCTGCAGTGTGTTAGTGAGATAGACGATTCTGACTGTTACAATATATATATATATATATATATATATATATATATATATATATATATATATATATATATATATATATATATATATATATATATATATATATATATATATATATATATATATAGTACACTCACCTCCAGGAAATATAATATATAATAAAATGGGACTAGGTAAGATAAATAGTTATGCCCTGCTAATATGCATATGATTGATAATAAAGATATTCTATGTTAATTTCAATTGTTTATCTAGCTGTAACTAATAAAAATAATAATATGGTTCGGTTTTATCAACTAAATAAATAAATATTTATTAAATCATGAGACTATGAAGTGAGATACAAGTAGTAATATTAATTACATTGAACCAACATCCCACAGGATACCACCTCAATGGAATAAGAATACTATCCCTCCTATTTCTATCTCAAATAATAAATTTATAGCATTCTTAAGTTTTTAACAATAATTAATTAATTAATTAAGATAATACTGATAAATAAATGTTTATCTTTTTATTCAAAATAATCTAACTAAAATAATCTCAGGTTCTTAAACTGGACAGTCATTAAAATTAATGTATTCAAGCATGATAAGGTATTTAATGTCATCCTCAACTACACCTAACTAATAATAATAATAATAATAATAATAATAATAATAATAATAATAATAATAATAATAATAATAATAATAATAATAATAATAATAATAATAATAATAATAATAATAATAATAATAATAATAATAATAATAATAATAATAATAATAATAATAATAATAATAATAATAATAATAATAATAATAATAATAATAATAATAATTCAATGCATTTATTTACCATACAAAACTACAGCATAAAGCCAAGTACAGTATTGCACCATAACAAATATATAAATACATGAATGAGTTTAAATGAAAAAATTATTAATATAATTATGTGCCATATTTCAATAAAAGATAATTAACACATTTAAAAATCTAAAGTAAAATTAAATATCAGCATATAAACAATTATTATTAAGACATTAATAGTAACAAATAAATAAAAGGGATAAATATAAAGCACATAAAATAAAAAAAACAAAAAACAATTTAATATATATATATATATATATATATATATATATTAAATTGTTTTTTATATATATATATATATATATATATATATATATATATATATACAAAATCAAGTTAAACCAATCAAATCTGACATTTAAATTTAATAGCATTACAAAATTGATTATAATCTAAATTGAAGTAATTAATATTGCTACAAATCTGATTATATAAAGAGGGAAGCCTAAACAAAGGAGAAAATCTATGAACATTGGAATGACAAGTTTTAATGTAACAAACAGAAGCAGACCGAGTATCATGCACATGAGATCTAATTATAACAGTAGAAATTGTATAAGATAAAAGAACTATTTTATTAACAAGTTTATAAAGATATTTAATATCTCTATATTGTCTTCTAGAAGAAAGATGAACAGTTTTATTTCCCAAAGAAACATATTTAGAAAACTTATTATACACTGATTGTAATAAATTACATCTCTGTTTAGAGCTAGGATTCTAAATGACTGAACAATATTCAATGATGGGAAGAACCAATGATAAAAATAATTTAAATTTTGTATCACCATTGAAATTATAACCAAACCTTAGAATATTACCTATAATTTTTAAAGCCTTACCAATAATCATTTCCAAATGAGGAAGAAAGGATCCATTACTAGAAAATATAACTCCCAAATCTTTTTGGGATTCAACAGAAGTAATTTTGTGAGAATTAATAAAATAAAAAAATGCAAAACTTCAGATTTTTTAGAATATGAGACTAAGGATCATTTACTGAAATTAACAGTCATATTATTTAGATCACACCAAGCACTAAAATTATCTATATCATTTTGAAGAAGAGTGCAATCAAACACAGATGTGATTCTTCTAAAGATTTTACAGTCATCTGCATAGCACAAAAGATAAGAAGATTTTAAGCAATCCTTAAGGTCATTCATATAAATGTTAAAAAGCATAGGTGCTAAAATACTACCCTGAGGAACCCCAAATTACATTTAAAATTAGATGAAATCGTATTATTAAATTTAATGTATGCAGTACGACCATGAAGAAAGGATTGAAACCAATAAACAAGCTTAGTAGAAAAACCCATTTGATATAATTTGTGAAGAAAAATACTGTGTCTACTTTATCAAAAGCTCTTGATAAATCAAAATAAACAACATCAAGTCTCTGCTGGTCTTCAATTGCATGAGCTATATGATCATAAATTGTTAACAAATTAGTTTCTACAGATCTATTAGGTATAAAACCATGCTGTGAAGAAGAAATGAGTTTACTAACATCTAAAATAATTTTATTATAAACACACCTCTCAAAAATTCTAGCAATAGTATGTAAAACAGAAATAGGTCTATAGTTATTAATACAATC
>JAQFVV010006498.1:262248-292248 GCA_028023455.1 Epiperipatus broadwayi
CAATTTGCCAGCTGGCACAGGCATTTGCTGGACAACTTGTCGACATGTTTTAATATGAACAGCGGAATTCCTCAGCTTCCTGGGTGACAGTTGTTGGGCATTCCATTCATTTTCATTATAAAATTATCTATTGTGTATGGTGATACAATCTCTGCCATTCCAAATACATTTGGCTGGTAATGTATCAATTTCCCTGGTCCCAGCTTACTTTTAAAATAGTTAAGATTTAGTAAGATGATATTATCTCCAGTAAATGTTTCATTGTTGATTTTAATAGCTAATGGTACTTTGATTTCAGGTCCACTCCTTAATGCCCATCAAATATATTGTTGAGTCTAGGTGTGTTGATGCATTAAGCATTTTCTACTTTTTTATTTTTTTAAATAGCTCTTCAGTCTTTCACATGCCTTACTATAAGCATTTGTTTTATATGCATATGTTTGTGTGTATGTTGAGCAGGGATTATCACCACAATATGTTTATGAATTTGTTCTGCAAGCTTCAACAACACTGAGGGAGGTGGCTGATTTCCACTATATGATTAATGTTAAATCACAAGATGTTAATTTAAGCTAAATATTGCTGTATTAGGTTAAAGGTCAATGAAAGAATCTTATTCCACATAATATAAGTCTCTGAAAAAATAAATTCAGGTGTTAACATTGGAATTAAGTTTCTTATTGTTCTAGTTAGTGATAGTGTAGAGAACTGTATATTACTGAGGTCAATTGATATGAACAGAGCTGAGTGATCAGGAATTGCTGATGGGTATAACTTCATGTTTATTAGATGATGAAACACAAGAGAGTAAACACAAAGATCAATTAATGTTGAAAATCAGCCATTATGAAATGAAACAGCATCTTCAGGTAAGAAACCCCTTGCACTCATCAATGGAACCAATAATTTATGTATCCACTTATTTACAAACTCATCATATGTTACATTGCAGTCTCCGATCAAAATTGTTGGATTAGCTGTAGATTCCAGTATTAAATTAATTGTGGCAATTATTGTATTTATTTTATATTTTTGCAATGGCATACAAACAAAGATTACATTTACTTTAATTATTTTGTGAAATAAAGTAATGATTAATAGATTTGCATCGATGTATTTGGTTTTAAAAATGGTAAACTGGCAAGTGGTAGCTATCAAAAGACCTGTTCCGGCTGATGGAGAGGTAGAGTCTCTTGAACATGAAACAAAGCTCTCACTATTTAGAATTTTTCCTGGATCAATTTGTGACCCTGCATAAATGTTGGTTTCAAGCAGTCCAATTATATGAGGTATTGTTTCCCTGATCCATTTTTTCAACTTAAATTTTTTCTATTGCATTCAAACCCCATACATTAAAAGAAACATTTTTTTTTTTATAAAGATTTACTTTTTACTTTGAATTTACTTTATCTTCATAATTAAAATTGATGCTTATAATAAATTAACCTTTATTAACTTATCAAATAATTGAATACATTTAATTCAGAAATATATTTTAAGTCACGAAGCTAAATATGCCAGTGGTATTTGGAATAACTATAATTTGGAACTAATTGTAGCTGTTCAAAATTCATTTGAAATGATTCCTGATAATGATAATTTTTCTTGATGATATTATTAAGAAAATTTATTGTAACAAATATAATACAATGTCTTATGATAATTCATGGGAATTGGCTATTTCGAAATTTAAACGGAGATTGAAGAATGATAATATGATATGTTTGAAAGAAAACAAAGATTTGCGTATGGGCTTGTTGATGAAATGTCAATATATTGATAAAGTTAAAATGCAAATGGACAAACTTGTTTCTTTTCGATTTAAGATTATATAATGGATGGTCAAAGAATAGTGCTAAAAATAAAGTTTTAAGTAATAATGTATACTATATGATATAACCTTCTTGAGCTATATGTCCTCATATTTTTGCAAATATAAAATTACTTAAAGAAGGTAATCCTTTGCTAGTTATGATATATTTTGGTGGTTCATTCATGTGTCAGACTTCTAAATATATTGGTAAACTTTTACAAGACTTTTCCAGGATTTGGGGAAAATGTTATTGCTTCATTGCTCGACTTTGTAAATAGTATTAAAAATTTGATGATTGATGAAAATGATGTTATTCATTCATTGGATGTTACAGAAATGTATGGATCTATTGATAGAATGAATTCCATAAAATCAAGTGAACATGCATTAAAAAGTAAAAGTATTTGTAAATATATGATAAAATTTATTGTTGGTTCTTTAAATTTTATAATGATAACAATGTTGCATCTTTTGAAGGTCAATATTATAAAATGTCTAAAGGTTGGCCTATGGGTCTGCCTGTAGTTGCACAAGTTTGCAATTTTGTTTTATCTACATATGAGAGTAGTATTTTAAATATGTGTACTTTTGGAGATATTAAAATTTACAAAAGATATGTGGATGATTTTTTGTTTGTAGAAATACTAATAGTATATTTTTTTTGTAGAGGAATTAAATAAGTTGAAAGTCTTAAATTGGACTATTGAAAAGGAACAAGACAATAATATTAAATATGTAGATTTAATGATTACAAGAGATAATAGTATTTTAAATTAAAAACTAATAATAAAGCCACTTCAAAAATGAAGATATATAAATTTTAAATCAAAATTACCAATGATGCATAAGATAGAAAGTTATAGATCTTTTTTGTTTCAAAATGAAAAATTATTTCATTACCAAAGTGATAAACTGAAAAATATTGAAATATTTTTTAAGGAATTGCTTGGTGTTGGTTATAAAATGGAACAAATAAACCATATTTTATGTCAATTTAAAAAAGTTATAATAATTTAAAGGAAATGATGATTAATAGTAAACAATGGGTATCTATACCATTTATTTCCAAACCACAAGTGAAATTTTTTAAGGATTTTTATAAGAATGTGTTTAATGTTTCATTCTATGTTCTAAGCAATATTAATAAATTAGTCAATAATTTTAAGCATGTCATACCTGTAAAGCAGAAAAGTAATGTCATAAATAATTTTTTTTGTGATTGTATGCTATCATTACAGCAGTTTGAAAAATCTATTAATTTGAAATAATATATGATAATCAGGACATATTTTCGTATAATAATAGTATCTGATGCTAACTCAGCTCACAGTATGGGCAACACACTTTTTAACAATTGATAAACAGATAACATCAAAACAAATGTCAGGTAAATTTAAATGACCAAAATAATATTTATTAATTATTAAAAATGTAAATAAAACATAAAAAATCAGGCAGATTAAAGTTCATTAATTTCAGTTATCAACGGTTTTATTAACAAAGGAATCTAAACAGTTTACAAATTATTCATTTATGAAATGATAATTACTATTTTACTTCAAGAATCTTTAAATAGCAAGGTGGAACAAATTGTGCAAATATAATATTTTAATATACAATTTATATCCTGCGGTAATTGTAAACTTTAAATTATCCATGTGTATGTCACATTGTCCAATATAATAGGAGCATAAGAAACAAATAATAAAATAATTCATGAGGCCTATTTATATGACAACTCCCAAAAAAACCCTAATAATCCTACCAGAAGAAAATAAAATGTCTATCTCAATATTGTGAGAGAGAAACGATTAAAGAAGACATTGATGACAGAGGTTTGGAATGATTTCCTTTGAACATAGCAGAGATGAGAGATATGGCTCTTGTAGTTATAATAACCTAACTGAGGCAAGATAAAAACAGACTTCTCTTCCAAAAAAACAATACATTCAAACAAGATATAAACCTTAGACAAAGACTTTGCTGTCGAGGACAACAATAACCATGCTCAATGAATCATGGAATTTCTTATGAGATATATCTATGTATTATTCACATACACACAACTTTAATATAATCTACTAATACACTAATACTTCATGCACTTTTATCAAGTTTAATTCAAGTTCTAAATGTCTTAAATTGATAAATAATATATAAACTAAACTTATATAACATACTTGACTAATATTTAAAAAATGAATATTTAAAAAGTCATCCAAAATAATGCAAAATTTAAAAAAATAAGTAAATCTTAACTGACAATAATAATGTTTATGAAGATTATGTTAGTCTCAATTTCAAATTACTAACAGAAAAATAAACCAATATATAATCCTTATAAGGAAAATATTAAAAAGAAAAAAACAAACATTATATTAATTTTAATTATTAGTTATGCACTTACTTACTTCATTTAATATGACCAATAAAAAATACATACTCAACATATATGTTTATAAAACTACAATTACTTAAGAATTGTATCACTGAGTATAAATTATTTTTTTCATTATAGTAAGAGATTAGCAGGTAGTTCAGGAGAAAGCTTTGGTTTCCAGATTATTGATCATTAAAAAATCATGTTGGAAAGTTCAGTAGTTTATGCGGTGTCCAGGTTGTTCAACAGTACATCAGCTGAATGGTGATGTCAGGAGTTTAGGTCATGATGGGTATTAGATTTATGATGGAAAAGATGAGATTATTATGAAGTCATTTTACCATGCATGCAGACATTTAAAACACTAGACATAGTAGATCTTTTGCATTTTTAGAATTGATTATTTGGTGTTTTTTTGAACTTGGTCTGTATCACACTAATTGCAGATAAGCAATGCATATTCGTTTTAAAAAAAATAATAGTGACAAGCTCTGGAATTACTTGAAATTATTAAAGTGTAGTGTAGAAATAATAAATTAAAAACTATCAATAAATACATTAAATATCTTTTTTAGCTTAAATATGATTCGATGCTTGTTGACCGCCTTATATTTAAGGAAACCTCTAAAATGTGCATTATTTAAAAATATCTCCAAATAATCCTTTTTTTTTTTTTTAATTTTTAAAAAAATTCTTAACACTCCAAAATAATTATTTAAAAATTTAATATTAACATTAACCACTATCGGTACAATAAACTTAAAACAATTGTCCCTTACATTAGGTATTGTTTACCTAGAGAAAAATAAAATTTTATATAAATGACACTTTTTTTTTTTTTGACAAACTAAGTTATAGAAATATTTGCATGTATGTGTGATATGCATGCTATATATCACACTCACTTAAAAGTTGCAACATATGTTTTGAAAAACAAAATTAAAATCTTTATAAACGAAATATAATTTTTAACCCTTTTTCTACCAAATATTTGCAATTTTTTTTATTTTATTTTAAGACATTGAAAAAAAGGTTTATATATATATATAATGGTTTGTTAAAATTTTATCATTTTTAAAACGTAGAATATTTTTGATTTGTTTTAAAATAAATTTATTAAACATAATAACATAGTAATATACAGTTAAACATTATAAAAAATTACTGAACATTCCATCATCAGATTTTCAATTGGATGGACGGTTGAAGAGTTGGAGAGTGTTGAAAATTGGAGCCTGTCCATTAAAGTATGAGGATTGTCTATCTTAATATATATCTGAGCACATATAGTATATATGTGTGGGAGATGATAATCTGGACCAAGTGATGATTGCTGGTTTAGCATGAAATACGTATAATGGTGATTATTTATCTTTTCAACATATATGTGCTTGAGTGTATCAGTGTTATTAGATTGAGTGGAGAGTGATGGGTCATCTGAAAGTCTGTGATCATATACCCTATATACTACAATATATAGACACAGGTATAGAATAAGCCTGTGTTTCAGTTATAGCATTCAGAATGAAACTTGTAAAGGTCAATGCAGAGAAAAAATATCTTAATAAGACTAAGAGAAAAATGAAACTTTCGCACAAGTATCATCATATAGACTCATAGGCGAAAGCAGAGAGTCTCACTGCTTGACTTGGTCAAGGAATCTGATAAAGACAGTTAGAGCTGAGTACTGAGAATGACCAAAGATGAGCCGGCAATGTGTCAACCATAGAGAAATTATAATAAATATAGATAATCTTGTTGTCGCAAAAGATTCATTCTTGAAAGTATTACAAACAGAAAGAACATCCCTAAGATCCAGAGAAACATTCACAACAATAAAGTCCCTAATCAACTTAAGAGCAGGACAAATATAGAATATATGGTGTATTGTCTCATCATACAATCTACACAACTGACACTGTGACGAAATCCTAATGAAGCCTCTGCTGGTCACTAAAAATAACTTGTTGAAAAAGCATTTAAATTCAGTTTAAGTACAAAATCAACATGTCTTTCTTAAATGAAAATAAGTTTCATTTTATGCAAAAGAACTTTACTTGAAACACCTAGTGAAGTAATAAAAAAGTATAATGTGGAAATATTATTTTATAAACATCCCAAAACATCAATTTCTCATTAAGCGCTACTTAAACCAAGGGTACCAACTTAATAAATGACGTCCATAAATCAGCAATTCAGTAAATTGCAAATGGTGGTTGCATAACTTTAGGATCAATAACCAAAGAAATAGATAAGTGAGCAATCTTTTGACAAGTTACATGAAGAAAAGATATAGATCTCTGGAGATATAGAGTTGAAGAGTTGAGACCGAGTGCAAACCTAGACCATTTAAAAGCTTTGGCATTTAAATTTTAGCAATTCTGATGGCTAACACTTTGCTCATCGAAAATAATTTTGAACAAAATGAATTTATAGCCCTCTGAAAATGCTTCATTGCTATAATAATTGGTAAATAATAACTAAGCCTTGAATAGACCAAAGAGTTCAAGAGTGTAACCTTACTCATAAGTGAAATGTCTATATTGACAAGAGATGCAACTATCCTCTTTGTTTTATCAAGAATAATATTATAAATCTGCTTTGTAATTGCTGAAGAAGACAAAACTATTGGCAAGCAATAGACATTGCTGATTTTGTAACATTAATAAGAAGATTAAAAGTCTTAGAAAAAGTGTCCAATATTTGCAACAAAGCCAGAAGAAAATATTTATCTTAAAAAATACAGAGACATCACAAACACAAGAAATATGATGAATAGTCTGTTTAAGAGCAGGGATATAAATATCAGACAGTTTAGATTCTATCTGTAAAAGTAATGGATTTAAATATATAATAAAACGTAATATGGTAAGAGGAGATCCTTGTGGCACTGAGAGATGCAGACAAAAACCATCTGCAAGTATACCATCCAATGAAGTAAAGATGAACCTGTTAAGTAGATGATTGACTATAATATGGGCATATGGAGTAGGAACCTGATAATCCTGAACAGTATGAAGCAAAACAGAAGGCAGAACACAATCAAAGGGTGATGTGAAGTCCAGCTGAATAACCACTGGTTTTGATTTACTATGATGCTTAATATATACAATAAAAATATGGAAAAGATGAAAAGCTTCAGTTGTTGAATGACCTTTCTTTGATAATTGAAATTTTGATAAATGAAGATAAATATTATTCTGTATATGATCTTTAACAATAAATTCAATAGACTTTATTAAAATAGGTATCATAGAAATAGGACAAATATTATTAAATAACAGAGAAGAGTTAATTTGTTCTTAAGAAAAGGGACCATCACCATCAGATAGAGATAAGGAATATTTACAAAAATTTTAGCTAAATTATCAACCATATTACAAACTTTTGGAGCTGTAAAGAATAAAAAATAAAGAAGGACAAACCTGGAAATGTCATGAATGCCAGGATGTGTATTGTCTGAAAAAATAATTTTTGAATAATAATAGTTTCAGTTATATTATGACAAGAATCAAGCTCAGATTCATTCCACATGTCACCAATTCTAAAAAAGAACATTTGAAGCTTATTTTTGAAATGATTACATAGTTCAAGGAACATAATAGGGCCAGAACATACTTTATTTCCTGTGGCAATTATTAATGGACTAGGTCTGGAATAAGCACTGAAAACCCACCTAATGTAAGTTCTTGTCCAGTTATGATGATTTTGCAGAAAAATTTTAGACTATTTAATAGCCACATAATGAGCAAGAGATTTCTGTATATCATGATACTGAACCTTAAGTTCCATAATATTTTCTATAGTAGTATCAAAAAAAGAAAGATTAGAAAGTTTGGATGAAAAGTAAAAAAATGTTGGATCTTTTGTCTTCCTAGTATAAGAATTAATAATAGAACTGAGCATATAAGCAAAAGAAGACCATGCCAATGTGGTAGGTAATGAAAGAATATCCACTTTTCTAAAAAAGAATATATGCCACCGAAAAAATTTAACAGGAGTATTGTAAGTGAACTATGAGACTGAGCAATAGAGAAAGTATCAATCAACAATACAACATGAATAGCCAAATGATCCAAAAAAAGGAACAACCTGAAGCTTTGCCATAATGATAAGGTGAATTTCAGGAGAATAGTAAAGAAGATCAATTAAAGAAGTGGTGCAATGTTTGTAAAAAGAAAATGCATTAAGAGAAAACATCCTTCACCAGTTAAAAAGACTCTATTAAAAATATGTAAAGATTTATATTGAAATCACCAAAATATAGTTGGATATGAGGTCAAATACAAATGATAATTAATTTTATTAAATGTAGAATAAACAAAGAGGAACTCACTCTTAACATATAAATAAATGATATTCAGAGTAAAACTCCCAAATTTAATATTGGTCATAAAAAATCATGATCTAAGTGCATAATTTTGATAACTTTAAAAGCAAGATGCTTACTGACAAACAATGCAACACCTGACAAAGCAGATCTATTAGAAACATAATAGAATGAAACAAGATTTTGCATTAAAGAAAATGTGAGGATATGTATTAACTCTAAACAAACCATGTCCACACTTATGAAATATGTAATGTGAAGCTTTCAGGATTTATATAATGTGTGTAATATAATTAGTAATGATTTTAGTTAAAGGTTTATTTTGAAATTTAATTGAGTTTATTTGTAACTATATTAGCCCTCACTTTGATGGCCATGAATTATGTTATATGTATGTAGAATTTCTAATATAACTCAAGTTATTAGATTCCTATTGAATTGTCAATGTTTACTATATTTATATATGGATTTATTCATGGTTTTGGTCTGTAATTCTGCAAATGAATCCAAAAGGGATTATTATTATTATTAAATTAATGATTGGATTTAAAAGAGCCACTTCTCTTATTTAGACGAATTGTTATCAATTCAAGATTCAGACCTAATATGGCCACTCTATAATATTATCATTATAAAAAAGTGGATAAAAATGAAAATAATATCAAATTAGATAAATATGGGTGACTGTTACTAAGTTAGGTTAATGATGAATAAATGTATTCTATTGGTGAAGCAAATCAGATCAAAACTGGATTTGAAGACATGTATGTGTCTGAAAATTTCAGATTGTCTAATTGATAGAATTGTGTTTATAAGTTTGGACTTTTGAGATAATATTTTAGATACAGTTTCTAGAATCCCAGCCCCCTACTGAGATGAGAAATAAGCACAAAATGAATTGGCACTTATAAAAATAAAGCTTGTTTAGAGCTATTGGTAAGCTCCATCTAGTGATCATTTAAATGCAAGATTAAATCCAAAAATTATAAAATGTGTTATTAATTATTATAAGTTTAACCTTGATGGTTTTTGTGATGCTATATTGCAGAAGTATTACTATGTGTTGAAATTGAGCTGAATTCATATCCATATAACTATCTGTTTTGCAAAATTGGATTTAAAAACATTTATGTGTCTGAAAAGTACTAAGAAAGATGTCCTAAGTAACAAGTAACAGATATTGGAGTAAATCTAAATACAATCTTAAACGTATTTTGCAATGTTAACATTTAAATATAATTATTAAAATACTTAAAAGACTAAAAGGGTTGATTTTAAATATAATGGAAAGAGAAAACTTAAATAAATACAGAGAAGATAAATATGAAATATATACACTACTTACTTGTTTTTTTTCTTCTTTTAAAACTAATTAAATGTTTAAGGCTTCTAGGATTGCTAAAAAAGTTGTTCCTATACTAAAAACAAAAAAAAAAATAAAAATCATATCTTTAAATCAGCTAACATATACAGAAAAATAAATATATGAATAAAAACTGAATTTGCATTTAGGTTAAAATAATTTTTTCAAAGCAGTTTATAAGAGAATTTTTGATAATAACTGAAGAACCAAAATATGTGAAACTATACTGCATTTATATGAAAAACACTGTTTGCACTTTTGTATAATAAACACTTGCAGATAGAGAGAAACCCAGATATATATATATATATATATATATATATTGTAACGAGCACAGACGTTCGTTACATTGTTGTTGTTTTTTTTATTTATTAAACATGAAAGTAAATTAAAAAGTTCGCATTTAAAAATTTTCTTTAAGAATTAAAAATGGAAATTAAATATCATCTTAAACTCTAATATATTAAATCGCACAGATAATGAAAAATTATTAAAATAAAAATTTATTAAAGGAAAAGTATTTTAAAACTAAATTTTAAAAAGACTTGGAGATAAAATTATATCTTTAAATTTATCTTTAAATATATTTTTGATTTGGAAAACAGGTTAATTAATCAGAAATGGAAATGATTGTTAATTAGTTAAATGTAAACCAGCCTTCAGCATTTAAATGTAAAAACACCGGTCAGATAAGAAAACAATAGAAACTGTTAGCAAATAAGAAGAAATCCCTATGGAATCGGACCTCAACGAAAAGGATCATCTCATCGATGACGTAATGTTAAGTCAATCCTTCGAATACGTATAAAAGGAAAATTTGGAAATTATTAATTAGTGAGGAGTTATTGATGATTATTATGATGTAACAGCTAGGTGTTAGTACTTAGGGGATTGAAAAAGACACACAGCTTCAATCCCTTCAGTTCTGCTAATAAAGGAAGAAAAATGAACCATCGTTTCTACATTGAGGACCAACTACACTAAAAAAAAATCTCCGGATGGATAAATAAATCGGCCAACAGGATACCAATCTTCGGACGATGTGGGAATTCACGTTCAAACGGCAAGGAATATATGAAGATGAACTATTTAAATAACCATAAGAACTTTAAAATTTATGAACAGTAAATTAAAAACTTTCCAGATTTAAATGATTGCAATTTTATTCTATCTGACCAACATTATTTATTAATTAGTTATAATTTTATTTAATGTATTTATTTTGTAAAATCATTTCCATTTATTTATTTTTTGTTCTTTAAGTTTTATTATGATTTTTGTTTTCCGTTAAATTAATTATAAAAATGTTAAACTTAAGTCGGGTGTGAATGGCTGTATAGATTTGTAAAGTTATATTAGGGGAGGGTAATCTTGGGTTATTTATGTCGTTGTTAGATTGGGTCAATGGATTGGATATATTGATGTAGTTAGTAGATGTAATCGGAGATTCGTTACGGGCAGAATCGTTTATATATACGCCGCACTCACCCGTTTGCCTATGGAAGGAATTATAAGATGGAGAACGCAGTTCCTTTCTATGGAGTTTTTTTTTTATTGTTCTTCTCGTTAGATAGATGTAATATTCCTATCTGATTGAGAGTCAATGTCTTTTCTTAATTCTTTTGGTGCTGCCGTATTTCGTATTACATTGAATACATCGATGTATCAGATGGATTGATGCCAGTTTGACTGCGAATTTTAGCCTAAGGTTAAATAGGGATAGAATATTTTTCATTTCAATGCAAATCTATGTAGTATTCAGACTCGATTCTAAATAAAAATGCATTAAATTTAAGTTGTTTATAGACGCTTGCATGGATTGTTTATCGGTTAACTATGTTTTGCGTTTTCATATTTGATCAAAATATATAGGCATTCGATAAATAATGATACCTCACGGTGAGTATCTAAAATGTATTTATTCGGATGTCTTTTAAGTTATTGGTGACAATGCAAGTATCTTATGGTGAATACTATTGGGTTACATATAAATTTCCCTCGGCAATTGTCAGTAATCAATAATTTTATATTTTGATCGCTTATGCTTACTTTGGAATGTTTTTAACCGCGTAATCTATGTAACCGATCTATAGCAACTTATTATAACAAGCTTTTATAATCCCATCTGTGCGAACTTAATTAAAATGTAAAATCAGAATGTAATAGTAATTAAAGGTAAATTAAAGTCAAAAATCAAAGTTAAAAATAATGTTAAATGTTAAAATGTAAAACTAATACTAAAATAATTTTAAATCTTATATATATGTGCATAAATAAATAATTGTATGTTAATTACTGGCAGTGGCTTATTATATTTATTTTTTAATATTGAAATATAATTAGATAAGATATTATATTATTTAATCTCTGCTATTCCACTGAGCTAGTGACATGGGCTAACGACCGGAATCAAAATAATTTTTTTTTTCTTACGTATCTGCCTACTTTATAAATTTTTCTAGGTTCAAATGCCTAGATGGCGCCCTCTAGTGCAGTTTACGTAAGTCTCCTTCCCCGATCGTTAAAATGGACTCCCAATGTGGCATGATCTTTAATAAACCACGAGTGCCCTGAGAATGTTAAAAATAAATTATGCCAGTAAGATTATTCTTTAAAAATGAGTATATACATTGAAAATGAAGCCCGTAATATTTTTTCTGAAATCAGAATATATTGTTTGTATTATATAAAGTTATGAAGTTTGTGTAAAAAGTACTGCCAGTAAGAAAATTGTGTATATGTAGAAATAAATGCGAGGAATAAAATGTAACAATTAATATAAATCATAATTTAATTAAAAAAAAAAAAAAGTCTAAAATCGCGTAACTTCTTTGACTTGCCTAAGTTAATAATGAAATGTAGGGAAAAGGGAACACTTGAGGGAGGAGGTGTAATCTCAGCTGGGGTGAAAAGGAAAGAATAGTCAGCATTTTTTCTTGTAATTACTAACCAAAGTTATGTCTTTTCATTAATAACCAAAGTTTTGTCTTTTAAAAAAAAAAAAATTAGTATAATCAATTTGTGTAACGTCATTACTAACACTAAGTAAATTCTTTTTTTTTTTTAATGTTTTTGTTTTTGAGGAAGTTTACTGATATGTAACGGAATATATGCCGTTACATTATTTTAAAATGAAAATAAAAAGATCGTAAATAAAATTTGATTTATTAAAAAGAAAAAAACTTAAAAAACTGAAAATTAAAAGTTGTTTAATATATATAGATCACATGATGGACAACTTTAAAAACTTTTAAAAAATAAAAATATTTGAAAGTAATTTTTTTTTGAAAAAAAAAAGTAAAGATATAAAGATTGATATTTTAAAAATAGAAATAATGTTGATTTCTATAGTCTTAGAAAATGGAAATGATTGTCTTATTAATTAAATGATTGTTCAAAAGCAAACTACCTCGTGAGGCATGTAAAATAAATTAAATGGTCAGATAAGAGAATACAAAGGAATTAAATGACCAATCCAAACACGAAAATGACAGCACGGACCATAACTGAAACACGAATGGATTAGTGACGTCGGCTCGTTGAATCTCAAGATCTAATGATAAGAGACTAATAAAAATATAAAAGCCAAATTATTATTATAATTGTTATCTGAGAGCTGACTATGAATAGATCGTTATAACTAGCTACATTGCAGATTTTCATGATGTGGAAGTCTGCAATAAATTTAATTTTCCAGACAACCAGCTGAGGCCTCTGGATGACAGCTCCTGACCAAATGCATGGCAAGTCGCAGTTTCATTTCAAAGGACAAAATCACTTTCGTAGATCACGAAGATGGACTTCTCAATCTATTAAATCCGTAAAGTATGAACTATTGTATCTATCTAATAAGAACTTTCCTAAAATTACAAGTAATTAATAACTGAAAATAACTCTTATCTGACTTAAAGAATGCAAATTCAATTATTGCTATTTTTTTATGTAGATGTTTAAGCAATCATTTCCAGTTCATTTTTTTTGTGTGTGTATTATGTTCTAACTAAAATGTATTAAATTTAAGTTGTTTATAGACGCTTGCATGGATTCGTTTGCGGTTAATTATATTTTGGTTTTCATATTTTATCAAAATATATAGACATTCGATAAATAATGATACCTTACGGTGAGTATCTAAAATGTATTTATCCGGATGTCTTTTAAGTTATTGGTGACAACGCACGTATCTTATGGTGAATACTAATGGGTTACTTATAAGTTTCCCTCTGCGATTGTCGGCATCAATAATTTTGTATTTTGATCATTTATGTTTATTTTGAAATGTTTTTGACCATGGAATCTATGTAAGCGATCTGTACCCAACATTTTAAAGCAAATCTGTGCGATTTAATATATAAGAGTTTAAGATGATATTTAATTTCCATTTTCAATTCTTAAAGAAAATTTTTAAATGCGAACTTTTTAATTTACTTTCATGTTTAATAAATAAAAAAAAACAACAACAATGTAACGAACGTCTGTGCTCGTTACAATATATATATATATATAATTGAAATAATAATTTTAACGGTTTACAAACAATCTTTAAATCCGCAGAAGTACTATCAGTTACTTTCTAACCTGCCTCAACTGCCAGTAAATTCAAAAACTAAAAACAGAAGCAAACATCATCAATTAAAATTCCACAAATCTCGTATTTTAATGTTAGAAGTTTGTCGATTTATTAAATGCGTTTTATTTCTGTTTATAAAAATTGCCTCTTTAATTTTTCTTTTACTATGGTTTCTCTCTTCATGAAGAATTTTCACATTTTCAAAATTAAATTTAAATTTATATTTACATGTTTTTTCATGATCAAAGAAAACTGAAGAAGATATTAAATCACCATTATTTTTACTTTTTACACGCTTATATAACAATTCATGTTCCTTCAATAAGCATGTAAAAAATAAAAATAATGGTGATTTAATATCTTCAGTTTTCTTTGATCACGAAAAAACATGTGAATATAAATTTAAATTTAATTTTGAAAATGTGAAAATTCTTCATGAAAAGAGAAACCATAGTAAAAAAAAATTAAAGAGGCAATTTTTATAAACAGAAATAAAATGCATTTAATAAATCGACAAGCTTCTAACATTAAAATACGAGATTCGTGGAATTTGAATTGATGACGTTTGCTTCCGCTTTTAGTTTTTGAATTTAATGGTAGTTGAGGCAGGTTAGAAAGTAACCGAAAGTACTTCTGTGGATTTAAAGATTGTTTGTAATTATTTGTAATCCGTTAAAAATATTATTTCAATTATAATTACAATATTGTTTTTAATTAACGGATATTTTATTTATTTATATATATATATATATATATATATATATATATTGTAACCCCTCATTAGTGATTACGAACTACCATAAATACCCAGGGGCACCTATTCTATGAACCATAAAAAAAACTATTGATCTAACTTTACCTTATAATTATTTGTGAAGCTCTTTTATGAAGTTTTACCTTAGCTTAGCTCAGTTGAGGGATACAGAGGGCTATGAGTTGTAAAATGTACATTAGATGTGGGAGGAAATATTATAATTAATAAGAAATTAAATATCTATTAAATTGTATAATAAATAAGAATGAAATTAGTAAAATTCTACCATCTAAAATTAACAAGTTATATTCTATACTTCACTTCCTCCCATCATCCACATGCATTGAACAACCTCTACCATATTAAAAAATTAAATTAATAAATAAAATGTAGTGTTTAGTAAATATACTGTGTACTAAGCTGGAACTGAATATAAAATAAACCTAACATTATTGAACTTTTAATTATACAATAATTTAAACTAGTTAACTGAATTAAATATTTAATCTGAATTAAAAATTGAATATCTCTGATAATTAATTTATTGCATGGCTTAATCTAAAATTTCTAGCTCTCAACAACTACTAATTATTATTATGAAAGTAATGATATAAATTAAGAAATACCCTAACTAAATACTGGAAGTTAGATAATGAAAGAAATAGGTACATTTTGATTACAATTCATCATCTAAACAATAACTGAATGATAAAACTTTTAGAGAATCAGTAAACAATTAACATTTCATACATTGTTTGAATCAAGGATATCAACATCATCATATCTGGATATGTTCATAATTAAATTAAATGAAAAGTACAATAATATCATATTAGATAAAGTAAATGTGTGAGCTAGTGTGGAAATATGAAATACGAATGTATGTCAAAGAAGAATTTTGAATACAATTTTGAATAATAAAACATTTATTAAAAACAATAGTTAAGAAAACATTATTTTTTTTATAATTGGTGCAGGTACAAGTTCTAGATGTTTTTATCATCAATAGCTAAAAAATTTACATCAGAGCAGATAACACAGGGTAATTTTCTAATTTCTAATCTGACACATCTTATCTATCAAGGCATTCTGATAGACTTATGAAAAACACATTATATTTCTAACACTAAAATAATAAACCAAAATCAACTCTTTACATTTTATTGCAAAATGGTTTTAAGTTATCAGTCACTGCTGATACACCTATGGAATTGAAGTAATATAGCCCTACACTTCAGACAATTAACTACAAAAATTTACTTTAACATGCTTAAGTTATCAATTAAGTTGATAAGTCTATGATATATAACATACGGTTAAATATTTATATAAATTATATGATAAAACTAATTTTTTTGACATTTTACTTCGAATGTACATAACCTAAAAATTAAGGGGTTTGAATTTAAGAATAGGTATAAAATAAGAATAATATCAAACTATACTTTGCAAAATGGAAATAAATAACTCCATTAAGTAACTCTATTCTATCTTTGCAAAAATGAAATAAATATTTCTGTTAATCAACTATGTTTTAACTTTGCAAAATAGAAATAAATAATTCTATTAATTAACTATGTTTTATCACTTTTGCTAAATATAAATAAATAATTTTGTTAATTAACTATGTTTTGTCTTTTTTTTCTTGCTTACTAAAATGATGACTAAATATTATGAAAATTAGTGATACAGAATTTAAATGATAAATATAAAATGATTTGAAATAATAAGTAAAATTATGCAATAATGATGGATTCTTCCATAACTTTTAAATTAATATTTTATGCATGTGTCTAAATTATGCTGTCTGTCATAGAATAAATAATTAATACTAATCAGTTCAATTAATTTACTTATGAACTTATAATAAATCATAATACGGACAATGATAATGGACAATCAATCTTTAATCACTAACTTTACTACAGCTGTTTTGTGAGAAAATCAATTCCGCTTTTATTCTTCTTTTTTATCAGTAAATTATCTGGCAATTGGCTATACATATAAGATGGAAAACATTCCATAAGGCACATGGGGATAAAAGATTTTCACAATTCTAATCATATAAATAACAATACAATAACTCCCAAGTCTAACTTCTGAGACTAAATAAACTGGTGGGAAAAAATCACATCAAAATAATCAGGGAGATAAAATACTTGGCTTCATACACTCTAATTTATAAATACAACTATCAAAACTGGAGGTTTTGATTTACTCATATCAAATACTTCAATAAACAAAAAGGGAGATTTTACTCTATCCCATACAATATACTAGGCAATCTACCCTTGTCAAACATTCAAATACAAAGGGGAGAGATTACTAAATCCCATGAGATACTATAAAACATCACTTACTTTATTTTACATAGCCACTAAATACTTTTTTATTCAAGTATAATAAAGAACAATAAATTCATACTTAAGTAAATCTCTAATCTTCCTAATTTCAATTGGCTCATTCTCATCCTCTAAAATCGATAGACTTATATCATTTTTTACTTTCAATTCACACATTATTATAGTTCGGTTTAATAATAGATGCACATATATAAGCATAATAAAGCACAGACAATTTCAAATCTCAGTAGGTATAGAACTACTGTAAAAAAATAACTAATATCTGTAAAAGCGATAATGAATAAATATTTCATATCTGATAAATATAATATTTATAACTTGGAAACATACTTATTACAGTTGAAAAGCAAGGCAAAATAATTTTTATTGGCAAGGTAAGACAAATAATCTTTTTTGTAAAGCATTTGCATTAGCCCAAAATTAAATTAAAAGTTCGGTTTAAGGTAAATACTAAATATTTAAATTCTGAATTAAATGATTATTGAAAATAATTATTTTATAATCTGTTAAAAAATGTAAATATATACTAAAAATTTATATAATGAGTTTCTTTTTTAAAAAGCTGTCCATCCCTTCAACATAAAACGGATGTTTCTATGTCAAACGTGTACATATATTTATAATACAGGCACACAATAAAACTTATACTACAATAATAATAAATGCCTTGTGTAATATTTTTCCATATTATACATTTAATGATACATTCTTGAAGAACAATAATAAATAATGATAATAATAAAAATCATAATACACTTTTAAACTATCTCTCTACTAAAATAATAACAATTGACAATAATTACTAAAGTTTTTATTTTCATTTTTTTCTTGGTTGAGAAATGAAAAGTTTATTACAGTTTGCAAATGACGTCTTTTGACTATATTGAATAATGATAATAAATGCCACAAAGATAAATATTGACCAACACACATAACATGTTCCTGCAGGATGACAAACAATATTATTATGGGATCCAGAATAGCATATTCAATGTTCTTAGCAAGGTTAATAAATCACTAGCAATATCATATAGGATAAATTTTTATTATTAAGCAATAAGCATTTCCTTTATAACATAGGCAAAACAATAATTTGTTATTCCATTTAAAAGATATATTTTTTTATATATATATATATATATATATATATATATATATATATATATATATATATATATATATATATATATATATATATATATATATATATATATATATATATATATACAAACATTTATTTTATATTTTCAGAACCATTCATAAAAAGCATACAATTATTTAACATATAAAATTTACTTAAATTTTTGTGAGTTTGTTGGTAATATTCTAAATAAGGAAATTCCACAGCAAATGAGGAGGACATTGCATAAAAGAAATTCACATTCATTCTTTTCCATTTTATATGTTCATTCTTCACAGTAATTGAGAAAAATTGATAAATATTAAACAACCCATTAAATTGCACATTTAATCTTATTTTTTAAATAGGCACAAATAGCAATAGGCAGACAAATGTTCCAAAAATTATGACAATAAAATAAATTATTCATCTGCATTTGTCTCAACCTTTTTTCTTTTATAACTAGCAAAAATTTATCATTTAGAGTTCTTGATATGTTTAATAAAAGTTTGCACATTTTCCCAACATAATAAATGTATACAGTTGTTACATTAATATTATAAGTAAATTTTAGGAAATCAATCTTGAAAAATAAACAAACATTCTTCTTTTGTCTTTACAATTAGGATTAAAGTTTAAATAAAGCAAAGTTAAAATACAATTATGCATTTCCATTCTTTCCTCGATATTAGCAATTAAGTTTAAATAATATATACTGTAGACATATATACACATTTAAATAGTGATTTGAGATATTAAATGGTTAATTAAGAATAAAGATTGATATATCTCATATAGTTGTTTAATCTGTCATATTAGGAAACAAATAATACTTTTTTATACATTCAAACTTGGTTTTGTAAGAATTAGCTTACAACAAACAAAATTGTACTTTTAAACTTTGTTTAAAAAGTGGATTGGAGTTAATTAGTAGTAGAAAATTTGTCAGCAGTCTCCTATAGAATTGTAAGCAACCCTATATATAGATTTCAAAACATTACCTAAGCAACTTATTAATCCATTAATCCAAGATTATATAAAATTTCAAAGGTCACCAGAAAGAGAACTCCTCCTCCTCTTGCACTAAGATTTTTAATAAAAATGTTTTGGGCAACAAACATTCTGGTCTTCAAAAATTAAAGAAAGAGGTGGAGAAAAACTATTTTGTCTGTTAAATAAAAAATATTAAATATTAAATTGAACTAAGAATTAAGTATTCTGTACTTTTAAAGTAACAGAATAAAAATAATGACAATTGTTTTACACAAATAAAATATTTTATATGATAATTGTTGTTTAATAATTCACCAGTTTAATGATTCTGAATTCACTTAAAATATAATTAAGCTGGTTTTTAAAACTATTAGTTGTAAAATTAAATATTTGGATATGAGATATGATTTTTGATGGTTTATTGAAGCATATGAATGAAAAATGAAGTTGAACAATGATACAACCATAAATAAATCTTTACAAATAATGTACTACAGAGAGTAAATTTATATGACTAAAATGACAATTTTAATGATGATGAGTTAAATATATTTCACTGTTTATACTATAGATTAAAATATTAAAAGCAAATAAACTAGGGAATCATTTAAACAAATCTTAATACTGTTTTGTAGAAAAATAAAATCAATTAGAATTAACTCAAACTAAACTGACTTCTTTTATGACATGCCACCCCTTTCCTATCATAATTATACACTAAAGTAAAATATTAAACATCTAATAATTCTCAACTTGCATCTATCACTACTTTTAAGCATAGTTTTAAATCATTGACAAAATTTTTTAAATATTTCATGTTATTTCATTTGTTTTAATAAGATAATATTACACAATTACAATTAATATTTCTGGTGCCAAACCAGAAGGTTACAATATATATATATATATATATATATATATATATATATATATATATATATATATATATATATATATATATATATATATATATATATATATATATATATATATATATATATATATATATATATATATATATATATATATAGATATATGAGAGATATATATATATAGATACATAAATAGATAGATAGATAGATAGATAGATAGATAGATAGATAGATAGATAGATAGATAGATAGATAGATAGATAGATGTAAGTAGATAGATAGGCAGGTAGTTAGGCAGATAGATAGGTAGGTAGATAGATAGATAGATAGATAGATAGATAGATAGATAGATAGATAGATAGATAGATAGATAGATAGATAGATAGATAGATAGATAGATAGACAGATAGACAGATAGACAGATAGATAGATAGATAGATAGATAGATAGATAGATAGATAGATAGATAGATAGATAGATAGATAGATAGATAGATAGATAGATAGATAGATAGATAGATGGACAGATGGACAGATGGACAGATAGATAGATAGATAGATAGATAGATAGATAGATAGATAGATAGATAGATAGACAGCTAAAAAGACATATAGATAGATAGATAAATAGATAGATAGATAGATAGATAGATAGATAGATAGATAGATAGATAGATAGATAGATAGATAGATAGATAGATAGATAGGTAGGTAGGTAGGTAGGTAGGTAGGTAGGTAGGTAGGTAGATAGATAGATAGATAGATAGATAGATAGATAGATAGATAGATAGATAGATAGATAGATAGATAGATAGATAGATAGATAGATAGATAGATAGATAGATAGATAGATAGATAGATAGATAGATAGATAGATAGATAGATAGATAGATAGATAGATAGATAGATAGATAGATAGATAATTAGGTCAGTGGATATTGGGTGATTATATAGATAGATAAATAGGTAAATAAACACACATAGATAAGCCTTACACTATGCATATATGTGTACATACTCTGCAAGAATTCACAACATTCAAAACATCATTATATAAAAATAAATAACAGTTATAGCCATCTTACAGCATTTTATCTGTTTAAATAGCATTATATACATAATGTAGGTTATAGAAATAAAGAAGTATCAAATGATCATTTAAATAAATATTCATAAAGAATTTGAATAAATAACTAAACAACAAATGAACATTGTATAAACAATATATACTGAAAATAAATAATAAACATAACATTACCAGAAACAATATGTAGCAGTCAGAGGATTAGAAGCAATTAATCACCAATCCGTTGTTATAGAATTTAAAATATAAAGTCTAGATTAATCAATATCTAACCAATACCAAACTAAAGACATAACAATATAAAACCCATCAATATTTAAACTGCACATACATATAATAGCCATATCAAATAGAAAATAATGAAAAAAATATGTCATTGTTAATCCAGTGTACTGTGCTGACATATACTAAAAATTATTATAAAACATATGAATAAAGTGTATAAATATTAAAGATAATCTTCGTGTCTGTAGCCCAATTAAATAATTATATTTGAGAAACTTACATGATTATCCACATGTGCCTATGTATATATCATGATAAACTAAATATACCATAAAATATTCTGAAATAAACTGTGAAATATTTAATATATAAAATGTAATAGCTAATAGCCAATTTACGTTTTGCATATATATTTGCTATTATTGGAGTTTTTTTCAAATCAGAGATTGAAACGCCTCTATAAACAACATTCTACCATTCATCACCCAGTAGATGGCATGTGTGACAAAGCCAAAATGTCAATACATTAATATTTATACAATTTTTAAAATGAGTGAACCCACAAAATATGTCTTTTATATGTGCAACCTGTGAAAAATTTTGCTTTTTTTTTTGCCACATGTATATAAACTATAGGTATATTTGTAACAAGTGTCTATAAAAGTTTTAAATATAAATTTTAAATAAAAATTATTTAATTATTTTGATATTAATATCTCTAGATGCGACTCAGATATATATATATATATATATATATATATATATATCTATATATATATATATATATATATATATATATATATATATATAAAAGTACAAACAAATATTGTAAATAATTTTGTATTTAACTTACTTAAATTTTTAACACTTTGTAATTATTATGGTTTATAAAAACTACATAAAAATTCAAAATGAAAGTTGCAACCACTAATTGTCCAAAAGTAATTAAAAGGGTGGATATATTAGTTTGTTTCATGATTTTAAACGAAATGTTTAAATTAAAGTTAATAAAAGTAAAATTTAAAACAAAGCTAATTGATTTTAGGTAGCTGTTAACATTTTTATCAAATCTATTTCCAATCTGGAAATTGATTTGAATTTATTTTTGGGCAGTTATGTAGTGATTGCATCTCCAATAATAGTAGAGGAAATATTTCCGTAAATTAAAGATTAATTAAGAGTTATGAAGTTTAAATGAAAACATTCTTTGAATAATTTAAAGATTGTATAAATAGGGCTGAAAATCGATTGTGTCAGAGTTCGGTCATTAGTCGCTAAAGAGGGGCCTAAGCCAGCTTCCTTTCCATCTTTAGCTCCACTCTTCACCATGCAGAAATGTAGATCCGACTGCTCAAGAGTGCACATGTCACAAAGAATTACACCTGCCACGGAAGATTTGTCAGTAGTTCATAGAATCCTGAGGTAACCAGCCCAAAGTCATTATAATCGTATTACCTAAATTGTAACTTGTAACTCCTTAAAATTAAAGTTGTCTGTATATTTTGAATCTCTTTTAATTCGCTAACCAGCGAGTATGTTAAATTAATAATTATCTTATTTGTATCTATTCTCTACTATCCAAATTAATACTACTATGAAATATTTCATCCAACACACACTTCTTACTTTTTTAATAATTTAGAGCAGTTATAAACTATATAAATGATGTTTTTAGATTTTTCATTTAATTTTATTTGTAAAAGCTAATCCAAACCAGTTTTATGAACTTCTTCTATATCCTGTTGTGGAATAGAAGGGGGGAGGGGATTAATGAGTTCTTGTTATTTATTTCTATATAGTTTGTAAGGCTGAGTTTTTCTTTTTAAAATGAATATATGCTTTTTTAAAACATATATTTTACTGTAAAATTATGAAAATTAATAAATACTTTACAAGCTGGGGTGGATATCGGTGTCCGTTAGTTTTATAAATTTATTTATTCATCGTCATCACCAAAAAGGCTGGTGAACACTGATTTGTTGTTCACACTTTTAGTTTTTTTTATTTTTAAACAAAATATTATTGATTGAAGAAGGGAGAGAAATGCACGCGTCATTAATTATTTTAACTTATGATAAATGAATTTATCTTTTATGAGTCATTATTTTAGCATATCATTACGTATTTGTAAAACCATTTAAGGCTTTAGTTTAGTATTTTAATTCAATGACTTTATATCTTTATAATTGCATAGCTGGTGTATATCAAATTTATTAATAAACCACATAGGGCTTTATCTGAGTCACCTGCACCTCATTGCTGGGATTCATGATCATTTTAGTTTGTCATTCTTTTCCAGAAAGTATATATTTATATACTGCTTTGATTTGCTTATAATCTCACTCTGGGGATTCAAAGCTTTCCATCATTTTAGTGTTTTGAGTCTGTAACAGGGATCTAAGTTTACATCTGGAACATGTGGATTAGTGTATGAAGTTCTGTATGCTTTGCTTTGATCCAGACCCATAGAAACTTCCAACCTACTTTTTTTTCAGTACCACCCAGGTTAAAGCTGATGTACCACCATAACAATTGGATAATGATCTTTTTCTTGGCCAAAGCTGCCATTTTACTCTCTCTCTCTCTCTCTCTCTCTCTCACTGACATAATGATAGCACTGCAGTTTCTTATAGTTAGTTTTCTAGCCTGTTTAGCAAAATAATTATAATGATATGTGATAATAAAACATTTTCTTTTTGTAATATTTTTAGATGCCATTTTAAATCCTACCTCTCATGAATTTGTCATTCTCTTTATTGAAAGCCATTTCTGTATTGATAGAGTTTTGTGATATTTGACAGTTAAATGTGAAATAAATAATGTTTATATTCTACTAATTGATCAGAATATATCTTTATTTAAGTGCTGTCAATAAATGTTATAAAGGAAAATAAAACTATATATCAAATGCCAAGGGCATCCTATGAAATCAGACAAACTGTGAAACTCTATTATTGTCATATCTTTATATATGTTTTAATGTATAAATATCCACCAAAACACCCATGTAGATCCATTTTGTGAAATGAAATAAAATCCTATTTTTTAAATATATGTTCAGTAATGTAACTGCCACACTAAATTGATACTTTTTAAAATAAAAATACTGTATCAAGTTTTTTAACTGTTTGTAATGAAAACAAAGTTTAAAGGTGTGAAGTTGATTTTTTTTATATTATATATATATATATATATATATATATATATATATATATATATATATATATATATATATATATATATATATATATATATATATATATATATATATATATATATAAAACTCATCTTGAATTTTGTCCAAATAAATATTAAAATTTTAAACTTTATTCAGTTGTTTGAATCTCCCTAATAATATTTATATTTATGCATGTTTTCAACTTATATCTTGAGTTCACTCAATCTTCCATCATCATCATCAGCTGAGTTCTCATGCAAAACAATGTAGCACCAGGCCCAAAAATAATTAATATGTAGTATCACCATTAGTGTTGTCTATTTTATGATCACTAGATGGAGCTTTACCAATAGCTCTAAACAAGCATTGTTGACATATGTGCCGAAAGAGATAGAATTGAAAATCTCTATCATTCCTCCCTACCTCCAGATCAGCTGGTTTTGAGCTTAATGTTTTCATCATTTGTCTTAACTGTATGTATAAAAGATATAGACTGTCATTCAGATTTATATGAATAGGAACCATTTTCAAAAACAGTTTGGGATTTTTTTACCATTATTTAAAGTGTTTCTGACCTAGTTGGGAAAGGAAAATTTTAAAATAAATTTAAAGAAAGAATATGCACAGCCAAAACATTAACTTTGTCTAAATAAAGCTAGTTTATCTATTATAATTATCAAGTTTACATTTACATTGCTAATAGTGCAAATAAAAAACAAGTTTGTCCATAAAACTTTTTATTAAGCTAGCATTTCATGATATGTGGTAAAATAACATTAATTTTAAGCTTATTTAGTATTATTGTTATATTTTAAGAAAATATAATACATTTTTTGATTTATTTATTATGTTAAAATCTATATATTTTTTTCAAAATAATCTTTATTTGCACAAAAAGTAAAATATGCATTGTAATATAGAGTTCATGTTTACAATCATGTCTGACACATTAAAGACTAATTAGTTATTAAATTAGATGAAGAGTACAAGATTAAAAGTAAAATTTTATGTTATGTTATTTTACAGGGATGATCTAATTCGGCATATAAATCCCATGACATGTAAAGTTTGAGAGCCATGAATAAATAATGTACATGGCCATTGCTAAATATTTAATTGACTCCATATTCACTCAGCAAGGATAGGCAGGCATGTCGTTAGATCACTTTCTTTAGCTTTGTATAATAACTTTAAGAAATTGTCTTCAATAGGACCAGCCAACTCTCTATCAATAATACCTTACATCTAATATTCCATATGATAAAATTTATGAAAGTGGCCAGGCGGATGAAACCAACATTTCAATTTTTGAATGCATCATTAAGGTAGACATTTGAAAAATTTTATCCTGTAATCTTCTGTAGGGCAATATTCTGTAACCAAGTCCACCATTCACATTGATAGAGTGTGTGTTCAATGGACTCATCAACTCTTCTACAAAGAGACATATTGTACCAATGTTGTGTCCCCTCTAATTACAAAGAAACATCCCAGTAGGCAAGACTCCAAGGTTGACCTTAACCAAAAAATCCACAAACTTTGGTTCCAATTTCAGGAACTTAGTCAGCCTTATGAGACAAGCGATTGCAACTGGGAGAAGAATCTATGTCCTAGATTTACCAGAGTGAAATAATTGATAAGAACTCCAGTATGATATTTGTTCATCAAACATGGAGCTAGAGCTTTTGGTGCTATTAAAGACAATAGTTAATTGTTGTTGCATCCAGATATTTCTTTTATGAGGGGGTGGGCGATCAGTGGGAATTATTTTTTCAAAAGGTATGGGACTTTCTATGTTTGCATTGTCTTTGAAAATTTTAAAAGGACATTGTAAGTCCTCTATATCAGAAAAATTTTAATCGAGTGCAGTCCTAAACCATTAAGATATTTTGATTTTGCAAATTATTAAAACATATTGCTGGTGTCTTCTCTTCACAGCACAGCTTTCTGCATAGAGATTTAACCTTGTCGATGAAGCAAATTGTTGGTGAAAAACCAGTTAGATAATAAATATTTTTGGTAAAATCACATAATTAAGGAGTTCAACTTTTCCAAACAGAGAAAGATAAATTTTAGATAGTGAATTAAGAGACTTTTCAATCTTTAAAATTAATGAATTTTCAAGTTATTTTCTCATGGCTGAAGGAAAAGAAGCAATACTAAACCAAAAACTTTCCATGGGGGAGCTTTTAGTCTTCCAGATATTTGCTTCCCTGTCAGTATGGACCACATTGCCAACTTTGCTCCATTAATTGTCAAGCCAAATTCACATGCAAACTGGTCTAGGAGTCACTCAAGTCTAGAGAACTCATCCTGGGATGAGAGAAACACAACCACATCATCCATATAGGAAATATGGCATATGTTCTCTCTCAGTAAAAGAATGTAAATTCTTGGAAGGAAAGACTCAATGCTCAACAGCAATGAGTTCATGTAGTCTGTGAAGAGTAGTTAGTAGCGAGCCCTGAGGGATGGATACACAAGGTTGAGAGCCAGGAGCAACTCTTCCATCAAGTGAGAGAAACATTTCTCTGTTAAGGAGAAGGTTCTCGAACATCTGAAAATATGCCAGAAGCACTTGGAGTTTCATCAGTACACCAAGAAGCACATCGATCCTGACACAATCAAAGGCTCCAGCAAAGTCAAGTTAAACTGCCACTGGTCATTGCATCCTTTTCTGTGAACATGATCGACTAGGAGTCAAAATTGACTCACAGCATCAGCAGTAGGGCTCCCTTTCTTTGCAAACTGATAGGTTAATAATTTTCCAATAATTTTTGTTTGTATATCCTCCCTAATAAGATCTTCAGTGGTTTTAATACACAATGGCACCATAGAGATAGGCCAAAGATTATCAAGATTTTTTTTACCCTCGGGTTTTTTAACAAGCGGGACCTTGCCTATTGGGCAATGCCCATTAATTTCTCAGCAGCCATTAGCCAAGAAGTCTACTATTTTTTTTATTAATGGGGACTGAAAAGGTGCATAAATGAAGTAATAAAATTTTTTGGTATTTCATGTAATCCAGGGTGAGTTCTGTCAAAGAATGATGAAATCATTGAAAGGATTCTTGCTTCAGTAATTTTGTGTTGATCAGAATGTTCATAAACAAAACATTTCCTGACAAATGAAATGTCAAATGGTTGGAATTTTAACATAATATTCCTGAATTCTGAGAAGCATGGAAGAGCCTGTATAACAGTTTCCTTGTATCTCAATGGACCAAGGTGCCTTTGATCTTCTGCTAGAGCCAAGGGCCCATCTATTATTTTTATTTAAATGGCAACAAATTATAAAAAAATGTGGATATAGTTTTATTGATAGTATACCTTGATTATATTCTATAAATTGATCATCTTTTATGATATATTAAATATGAACATCTCTGTAATGGGTATTATAAATATAAGTTATTTTGGTGTTTCAACTTAATGATATAATATTAGCTTATTTAAAGTTGTAATATTTTAAGTCTAAAATGTGGAACAACCTAAAGTGTTGCTTTGATGGAAAAAAATAATTGTCCATATCTGGCACATTGCTATTTTAAATTAAAAAAGAAAACCTGTTTTTGAATGAGAAATATTTATTTAGGGATAAATTATTGGAATGTTCACATTTTCATTATATTAAATAATAAATTATTTAATTCAACACTTATTTTATACCTGATGATCTTGTTCGCTATGTGTTTGCATTATTATTAGCAGTAGTAGTTTTCTTTGTTATGTTCTGCTAGTGTATTTACTCATCAAGATAAAGTGTCTAATCCTACTCTTAGTGTATATCTTGATGGCCGTTGTGGAATTTTAATATTTTGTGTATAAGAACCTCTCAGTAACCATGATAAAATGTTAGAGATGTTATATTTTCAGATGATGATTTTGATGTGCTTATTGTGTAAACCTAAGTTTGTCTTGTCAAATTATAACTTTGAAAGTTCACATGGCTATTCATTCATTATATAATTTAACCCATAGTGCATAGCATAAGACATAGGGATAGTATAGGTCATTTATGCATGAATGCAAATGAACTATTTGATGTAAAGCCCATGAAATTTTATGTCAAGAGAATTCAAAGTGCTTTATAAAGAAACATGCTACTGACATCACAACTAGCATAGAAAGTTTCAAACTCATTTCCACTATAGTAATCATTTACATATTTGAGAATTTGTATAAATGTAGGTTCAACCATATATGTCTGCATAGGTTGTATAGAAGAAATTTAGGATATGATCTCTAAGAGTAGAAGTTTATTGAGTCTATGAAGGTTAAATAATTTTACAAATGGGTAAAGTTTAGCAATGAGTATCTAAAAAGCTTCCAAATATAAATGTGATTTTGCTAACTAATTAGGAAAGGAAATGGGGGCACTTAATTCAAATTGTAATTGGGTTTGAACAAATACATAATTATTAAAATTATTACCAAATAGAAGTTGGTAGAATGAATATTGCAATAGAAGTAATTCCTACTTAATGATTTAAAACAAGAATATTAATCTAAGATAAGATTTAAGTTATTCTTGGATTTTAAATGTGTGTGTGTGTGTATTCCAAATAAGAAATGGCATTCCCAAGTTTATATTTTAAAGAGTTAACAATTGTCAATTGATTGTTATTAATAACACAGTGTATATGTTAAAATATTATTCAGTTAATTACTTAAAGCATTAATTGACTACTGTATAATCTAATAATGCTGGCTTTAGTGGACAAAAATAGTTAAATAGTACATTACTAAGGGTGTAGTATTTGGTCTGCTTTATTTAAAAACTGGTCAATGTAAAGATATAGAGAGATGAACAGAGATAATACTTGCTGTAGCATTAATGTGTATCCACTTTACCAATACTAGTATTGGTTCATCATTATCAATTGTAATAATAGCCAAATTAATTTTATTGGTAATCGAAATGTGTTGCCAAACTATCATTTTGCTTATTATTTGA
>JAQFVV010006498.1:297248-343606 GCA_028023455.1 Epiperipatus broadwayi
TCAGGCTTGCACTTAGTGGCACTCCTTTATGGAGAGTTTTGCTGTTTTTATAACAGTTATGAGTTAGCATAAGAAAGGGGTGATCATGTGATGTTTAGTATGCTTCATTTTGCTAACCATTTTTTTTATTTTTTGCCAAACTTTTAATTTTCTTAGTAATTTTTAATTGGATTTAAAGAAATAATGAGAGGGTATAAAGAAAATTAATAAATTCTCATTGTAATCTAAAACTTCTTTCTTGGTAATCACTGACAGATCTTTTGTTTTATTTATTTTTCAGATCAATTTCTTATTGAGTTTTGAAAAGAGAGAAAAGGAGTCTGGAGTTTAGACTTTTTTCTTTTGCCTATATAAAAATTAAATGGTCTTTTATAAAATCAAGCTTCATAAAGAGTTTTCTTATATGTTAAAATGAATATGTTCACATAAACAATGTGTAAATTTATTAGGTTTTCATATGTATGTGTTTTCTTATTACTGAAACACTAATAATATCCATAATTAACTCATTATCTGATTAGTATAGATAAATTTAGAGTAGGTTTAACAAAAATAATTGCAAGAAAATGCAGACCATGTCTCTATCAGAATATTCCAGGAAATGTATTTTTGGTTTCCAATGTCTCAAACAACAATATCTACTCATACACTGTCCATATTAAAGTACAAGGTACTAGGTAAAATTCAACCAAATGGTATAATGAACAGTCTTGCTCATATACATGCATTTTAGGATTATCTGTATAACCATTTGACTTTTTTAAAATATTAGCATGATACTGACAACCCTAACTTTCAGGTATCTTAGAAACCTCTTTCTCCAAACAAACTCTATTACTTGGAAAAATGGGTATTAGATTCAGTTGAAATATATATCCTTAATTTTTATGCATGGAAAAATGTTCCCATTGTTTCCACTGAATAATTGACTTTATAGAAATTAATTTATAAACAATGTTTTTGTGATGCAATGTTCAGTTAAATTTTATTATTATTAGTTAGATTTTAATTTTAAAAATGTATAATCTAGATCAATATTTTTTAAAATTTATTGTTATTTAAAAGTCAGACAGTTCGTTTTTATTTGCAGTGTTTGATTGCATATTTAGAGATTGTAATTAAAATATATATTTCATCTATGTCAAAAAATATATAATACACCCCCTGCCCGAACGTTTTTAAAGAGATAAAAAAAAGAAGAGATTTTTACATTTTTAAAGACAAAATAAGTCTTAAGTTGTTTGACTTTTCAAAAACCTATAAGAAAGAAAAAAATTACAAATGTTTACAATCATCCAAATTTCCCAAACACATCTGTCAATCAAAAAATGTTGTGTAAAATAGGTAAGATGTGCAATTCACGCATCTCTGGTCTCTCCTCACCTTTTATAAAGCCCATGAAAAATAAAAAAAGCAATTTCAAGTCAAAATCATATGCTCCACAAATCCAATCTGCCATTATAAATAAAAACAGGTTGTTTGAATTATCAATAATACAAATGCTATTCATCATTCCTACACTTTCATTCTCATATTTTAATTTAAAAGACTTATAAAAATAAATTTACACATTTTTTTCCAGATAGTATAACATCCCAAAAAAAATTGGTCATTTACAAATCCAAAAAAAATTGAAATGCTAAAGCAATCATTAGACATTTAATGATGATGAGGACTCCAAAGAATATTTACAATTGACTTCTTTAAAAATTGAAAAAAAATCAAATACTATTAAAAGTTTTCCAAAAAAGAGAAACATGTGAATGAAAACTAAACTAATAGTAAAGATTTTAGATTATACACTGAATTTATAAATCAAATGATGATTATTTAAACAAATCTTTAAATGATTGATTAGGCATTCCATTATTGTTTCATGATGTCAAAGTGATGTTTAAAGAGTTACTAAATATGGAAATGTAGAAAACAATTAGATCAGCCCCAATAACATTTTAAATTAACATAATAAACATTTGCCATTCTTGTTCTTTGTTTTATTCGATAAGTTAGGACAAGCTAATTTTCAAACTATGTTACCACTCAAATTGTGAAGCTGAGATTTGACTTGTATGACTTCTTATATGATGGACAATAAAGCCATGAGACTATGGCCATCATCATCAGCATCTTCCAATGGTGAGTGATCTTACAACTAACATTCAGAAAATGGTAGTCAAAAATGATTATCTTTATATATAGCCTGACTTTAGAAGAAGTTATAAAGTGAATAGATTATATTAATCATTATCATCATCATATTTTAAATGATGCTAAATGAGTTGATAATTACTATTGGTCATTTCCTGGCTATAATTGGTTCATCAACATTAAATTCGAGGTATTTCTCTTACATACATTATATCACAAGTTAGAGTTGATTAAATTCATTTGCCTGAGATAAGCAGTACATTGACACCTAACATGTTGTCAGGCCATTTAAATAATTTCTGACATTATATTCACATAGTGTGGTACAGGATTTGTTAACCATGTGGAGTGATTTAATGTTTAATATATATATTATAACATTTTCCGTTTTGCTAGGCCTCTACATGCTAGTATAAACTGCGCGTGAGTTGATCAAGTTATGTCAAAAAAGAAGAAAGTTATATTTCTATTCTAAAAATATAGCTATATTTCCTGATCAACTCGGCCTATTAATTGTTGAGAATTGTGCTATTGATGAAATCAGCTTTTAATTTATTTAGTCTGGGCGCCAGAATTCCTAAGAATTCACTGAAATCGTCATATAACATCTCGCAAATAAAAAAAATACTTTTAAACTAATCGGTATTACATCATACCGTAACGAGAATTATTTTTTAAGATTATTATTCCTGGGCTTATTCAAACATATTGGCAAAGGTAAATTACATTTTTAAATCTTATTAAACTACTAATAGATTTAATAATAAAAAATAATAACTATTATTAATAACGCACAAATGAAAATTGGTATTAAAAATATTTTTTATTCTAATAGGTAAAAAATGTTTGAAATAAATTATTTATCAAATAAATTGGAAAGAACACACTTAATTCTGACGTGAAATATTAATAATAAAAAAATAACTGCTGGATAATTAATTACAAAGTTCTTGGTTAAATAAGAGTCTCTATCGGGATCCTACTATAAGCTTATTTTTAAGAATTGTTTGCAAACGTTACTTTTGTCACAATCAGGATAATGAAGCATAACTTACCGGTAAGTTTTGTGAATTCAGTAGTAGATAACTATGCATAGTTTTTCGGGGTTGAATTGAGCTCATGACCTTTGATTATTAGTTGATCTTGGTGCTGGTTCCATAGGCTAGTCGCGTAAACTTCTCTGGTGTCCATCGGTAATGATGTCAGATAAAGCTCCGGTCTACTCTCGTATGAATAACTTTTTCCTCGTAGAGTGGTCTGGATTCTCTAATCCAAAACCAACCAATAGAATATCAGCTAAACCAAGATGTTCTTCAAACTGATCTCTGCCTTTTATACTCTCTAGAGGCCCAGTTTTCCGACTTCTGCGCATATCGTTTGTTTGTCAAGATATCCGTTGATAATCTTATATATTCTTTATAAAATTTATGTTACAAAGTCACTATTTTTTTTCAGCATACTTCTGCCATCTTTAATTAGTTGAAATATTTTTACTTTCTCTTATCTAGATTGGTAATTTGTGTCTTTTGTTCTCTCCAATTCTAACTTTTATTTCTAATTACATAAAAAAAAAGAAAGAATAGTTTAACTTTCATTGTACGTTATTTTTTTAAAAAAAAAAAATTAGTCAAAAAAAAAATCTAAATTTACTTTAATTTTTTAGCTTTTACCAAATGCCAATATATTTGCAACGTATATAAATAAACGTTACAATTCCACCAGTGCCAGGAGATGACAATAAAATAGGGGTTTACACTAATTTTATTCTTAAGTTTTTTAAATTCATATTTGTGTTGTTATTGTTTTTTTTTGTAGCAGTAGTGTGCTGATATGTCGTGTAGACTCATTCAACAAGCGACGTTCAGCTTTAACGCCCACTTTTAGGTCTAACATGGCGGGAATGGAAAATATTTCACATTCATCTGTGTCCTTTCCACTTTAATGTAATATTAAAGATAAGAAGCCCAAGTTATAAGCACTAACAAGCTTTGCTCATCATTTTGAGTTTTACAGGCTCATGGCAACTTGGTCCACCTTCCCCTTTATTGGGATCCCTGCTAGAAATAGTCTGATGGGCATATAAAGGTGGTCCTATGTTAAAATACTGCATACTAGGACTCGGGGCTATGTTTTTCCCCTCTTCAGTAACCACCTACCTGGTCAAATACTTGTGACTTATGTCTACATCAGTCACAATCGTGTTTTATTTTAGACATATCAAATAAAATTTACATACATTTTTTTTTCTTTCTGGAAGTCATATTAAAAAAATATTTTTTTTTATTTTAATAATCAGGGTTTAATTAGTTAGTTAGTTTATATATATATATATAAACTATATATATATATATATATATATATATATATAATATATATATATATATATATATATATATTTAAAAATTACTATTTATTTTCCAGCTGTGAGTTTCTTTGAGTCATCGTTGTAACGTTCTTTATCATTACAATTTATCTCAGGTTGTAGTTGTTAAATCGAAGCCCGAGTTCGGTCGCCATTATAACATTTTCCATTTTGCTAGGCCTCTACACGCTAGTATAAACTGCGCGTGAGTTGATCAAGCTATGTCAAAAAAGAAGAAAGTTATATTTCTATTCTAAAAACATAGCTATATTTCCTGATCAACTCGGCCTATTAATTGTTGAGAATTGTGGTATTGACAAAATCAGCTTTTAATTTATTCAGTCTGGGTGCCAGAATTCCTATGAATTCGCTGAAATCATCATATAACATCTCACAAATAAAATAAAAATACTTTTAAACTAATCGGTATTACATCATACCGTAACGCGAATTATTTTTTTAAGATTATTATTCCTGGGCTTATTTAAACATATTGGCAAAGGTAAATTACATTTTTAAAACTTATTAAACTACTAATAGATTTAATAATAAAAAATAATAACTATTATTAATAATGCACAAATGAAAATTGGTATTAGAAATATTTTTATTCTAATAGGTAAAAAATGTTTGATATAAATTATTTATCAAATAAATTGGAGAGAACACACTTAATTCTGATGTGAAACATTAATAATAAAAAAATAACTGCTGGATAATTAATTACAAAGTTCTTGGTTAAATAAGAGTCTCTATCGGGATCCTATTATAAGCTTATTTTTAAGAATTGTTTGCAAACGTTACTTTTGTCACAATCAGGATAATGAAGCATAACTTACTGGTAAGTTTTGTGAATTCAGTAGTAGATAACTATGCATAGTTTTTCGGGGTTGAATTGAGCTCACAGCCTTTGATTATTAGTTGATCTTGGTGCTGGTTCCATAGGCTAGTCGTGTAAGCTTCTCTGGTGTCCATCAGTAATGATGTCAGATAAAGCTCCGGTCTACTCTCGTATGAATAACTTTTTCATCGTAGAGTGGTCTGGATTCTCTAATCCAAAACAAACCAAAAGAATATCACCTAAACCAAGACGTTCTTCAAACTGATCTCTGCTTTTTATACTCTCTAGAGGCCCAGTTTTCCAACTTCTGCGCATATCTTTTGTTTGTCAAGATATCCATTGATAATCTTATATATTCTTTATAAAATTTATGTTACAAAGTCTCTATTTTTTTTCAGCATACTTCTGCCATCTTTAATTAGTTGAAATATTTTTACTTTCTCTTATCTAGATTGGTATTTTGTGTCTTTTGTTCTCTCCAATTCTAACTTTTATTTCTAATTACATAAAAAAAAAAATGAAAGAATAGTTTAACTTTCAATGTATGTTATTTATTTTTAAAAAAAAAATTAGTCAAAAAAAAAATCTAAATTTACTTTAATTTTTTAGCTTTTACCAAATGCCAATATATTTGCAATGTATATAAATAAACGTTACAATATATATATATATATATATATATATATATATATGTGTGTGTGTGTGTGTGTGTATTTTTATATTTTCTTTATTTATTTTTGCTTATATATATATATATAAGCAAAAAAATAAAGAAGAAAATATAAGTATAGTAACTTAATATACTGAGAAAATCAGGTTAGAATCATGTATCAAATATCTCAAGACTGGCATACAACATGTTAGCCATATAATTTGTCTGTTTACTACCAAATTGTAAAAGTATATGTTTTACATCTCATTTTACCAGAGATTCAAAAAATATATATTTAAATTGTTTGCTAAAATAAAGATAATATCAATTAACACAGACTAGCAGACATTGAGCATATAATTGTAATGTTTAAAACATTAGATGAGAATGCTTTACACAAAATTGGCTTGTCTTGACATGATAAAGTTGTTTGTATTCAAAAGATTACTACAGTTCAGAATAGACAGGCATCTTATTTATTAAAAAAAAGTGTAAAGAAGTATGGAGCAGCTTAAAATACATTCTGGATAGCGTTGAAGTAAATAATGTTATTAACTATACAAAACAGATTTTACAGTGATACGAATAGAGAAACATGTGAGTCATTTCAAACTCACTTTCACTTGTGAATAGAAACAAAGAATAGTGGATGTATGCAACAAGATTTGTGGATAGCTCACATTACTAAGAGGAACAAAGGGAAAATTATATTTAAATGTATGTGTAATCATATGGATATGTAAATATTGAGTCATTCAGTTTGTAAATCTAACTTAACATTTATTTCAAAATATTGAACAAATTTAATGAAAAGATGTGTTACAATGAAAGTTTTAAACAACTTGAGCAGAGATTTAAGCCAAATTGGAAAACTTATAGGCAAAGAGAAAAGTGAGCCCTATAAAAAATCAAATGAAGTATAGATGGAAAGGATTGATGACTCGAACTAGAGTATAATGATAAATTATAGGCATAGAAGTGGAAAGAATCAATAGGAAAAAACGGTTTAATTCAAACTGCACTACCTTTAGTAGTAAAGTGGGGTTAGTTTCCAGTTTTTGAAAATCCACACGTTCAGCCGATTACCCCACCTTATCTTTTATTAATTAATCATTCATTTTGAATAAATAATATTAGTTTTAATTCGGAAATATTTAAAAATCTACCACCATATATAGTTTTGTATGTGTGTGTAAGTATCACAGATCATTAAAATATTGTAAATAATATTTTATTTTGTTAAATTGTGTGAATTTTATCATTTATAATTTGTGTATTTTTTTACATTGAGGTAATAGCAGAAAAAAATTCAAGAGAATAATCAACAAAACTTACATTTATAAACAAAAGAATGTATGATCTTCAATTTAAAAATGTCACTAGTTAAGTAGATTTATTTTAAAAATCCTAAAGTTAGTGGGAATATATAACTCATGAATCTATTTTCAGACTTGAAATAGATTTAAACAATACACTCTGGAACTTTTGTCATTGTGGTTTTTAAAATGTAAATCTTGAACAAAGGATAAATGTTTTCAGTCCAGTTAATGTACATCTGGGTCTCACAAGTGGCAAGGTATTAGAAGCTTCTAAAAGATTTTGGTGTCATATAAATAAAGCCAAATGTCTATGCTAGGCATGCTTTGCTGTTATTTTAGAAGGTGTTGCAGGATAAATCTACATCAGTCAAATTTATATACAACTTCTGAATAAATGGAAGAAATTTGCTTTCTCAATCTTTTCAACATCCTGTTATGGTGCTATGCCATTACTACTTCAACACTGATGTAATGAAATGTTAATATAATTCTACAAATACACCATTATTTTCCAGCCTCTGCATTGCCAACCATGTTTTTTCCTGCTACTTATTCTGTATGTGTGTCAACCTTTACTGCTATCGAGTCATTAATAGATGTAAGATAATTCTTCCTGTTCCACCAATATGAGTTCTTTAAAATTTCCATTTCTGTAATTTTAATTTGTTTAATGCGAAATGTAACTCTTTGTCTATTTAATAATTGGTGACGTAGTTCTGATTATCATAATTCTAATAAATTAATGGCTTTCTTTTTTCCCTGTGTAAAATATAATGCACAAATTTATAAGTTTATTTTCTAAATGCATTTGCTAGATTTCACTATTCCTATCTTATTATTTTAAATGTGGCACACTTTTAATTTTATTTTTATCTTTGATTATATTTGATTTAATATTCTAATAATTTTATCTATCAAACCGATCCTACTTTAAATCTCCATACCATCTTTATGGGATCATAAATATTTCAAAGTAAGTTTTCTTAGAAAACTCAAAGTTCTTGTGATTGAATAATATTACTAAAATGTTTTATATGCTTAATGGCAAAATATAAACAGACATATTTAAGATATCAATTTATTACTATATTAACACTTTTGATTAAGTAAATACTAATATTATATAAAGTAAAGCTTAATAAATATATGTTTTACTATAATCAGTCATTTGCATCCCATGCAACTCAGCATGATAATTTTATTATGCAATTATTTACTCCTTAAGCATACTAACACCTGTTTACTGAAGGGAAGTACATATTCCCTCTTTTATAGTTTTGACTTTCTAACTAATATTTAATGGCATTTTCATATACCTTAAGGATAGGTTAATTTTTTTCATGTCATTATGCTAGATTTCATTAATTTATGAGGGCCTTAGTTAACACATCAGCATCATTATAGACCTGATTTTTTTTAGCATTGCTTACCCTCAATAATATTATAAAATATGTATATCTTGCTTTGTCAAACTAATATACAGAGGTCCTGGATTATTTCTTAAGACATATTCCTAAATTGTGTTCAGAAGCATTGACTCCAGGATACTATCAGGCAATAGTTAGGCTCTGCATAGGATAACATGGGGCAATCCAAACCATGGCTTCACTATCAAACATTTCTTCAGACACCATCCTATCACAAGTGCAGGTAAGTTTCTTAGATTCATAAATTTGATAAAGCTTTTTGTCCTAAAATTGACTTAATTTTTCTTGTGTTAGCACCACAAGTAGTAAGTAATATTTTATATTGCTCAATTTTTAATCTCTAAGTCATAATGTTGTTATTTTTGTACCCCATCCTATTCTTTTTTATATCATTTCTTAGGTTAGAAAAGTCATTTTAAAGCTAATTTAAGCTATCTACCCTCTCATTAAATGATCTTTAGGTACAGTAATCATGAACTTTCAGTAAATTCTGTCAAAGCAGAATGATTTGATAAAATATGCAAAGAATCATTTTTGTTTTTAAATGATTGAAGAAGTATAAATAATGATGGAGTAAACTTTATAATTTATAATATATTTTAATGAATAGTTAGAAGACTGTAATAAATGGAATTATGTAAATCAAATTCTATTTATCTATATTTGTTAAGATCACTTATTTTTCTTTTGAATAAATCAGTGTTCAAACTATAAAAACACTGTAAATTTGATATCTTCTTCCATTAGCATATCATGCTGAATCATCTTGATTATTTATTAATTTTTATTCATCTATGTACTGCTAATAATTATGTGATACCCATTATGACATGTAAATAGATTCACCATTGTATTTTTAAATTATTTAATCATTAATTGTTTACTCAATTTCTAATGATTTTTTTAATAAATTAACATTTTATAAACAATTATCCTTTAGTTATTTATTGTCTCATGTTTTATGTGTACCCATTCTTAATTATATTGCATTATATAATACTTAGATTCCATTGATCTTAAACTAGTCACGTACATTTCATAATAATTCTCAGTGAAATAGTAATATGAATAGAAGCTAGCATGTCTTGTTAAAGGTTTGAACATTAAATGACAATAAAAGGGTTACCTATTCTTTTAGCAGTCCTCCATGGAGATATGAAATAATTAAATATATAATTTATTATACTTTTGTTAAAAAATATTAAGGTTTTTAAAATAATAATACTTGTTCTGGAAAAAAAAAAAAACTTCAGGAAAATTCAGGACACAACTCAAAAAATAAACTAAACTTTTCTTTTTATATCAATTTTCTTTCTATTTTTCCTCCCAAAATTTTTCATATCAATATCTTTGAAACAACCAATAAACATAACTTATTTTTTAAACATATTTTTTTTTAAAAAATAATCTGGAAATCTGATAAATGACATCAGTATGCATTACATATTCAAATATCATGTGATCTAACAACCTTAAATTAAAAGTTAATAATTAGTTATTTTTAATATCAATAAAATTATATTACATAAAAACATAAATACTGATATAAAATTAAAACTGGTCTCATTTATCAGTATATTTTTTTAAAATATTGAATTATATTTATTTTATTCATTTACTTATTTTGTTTTAGTTCATATTATAGTCAATTAATTCTTCATTTTCTTTTTATATCTCTATACATGCACACAAACAGAGAATTGAATTTTAACTTGACTTCCCCTATTTATTTATCACTTTGAATGACTACAAATAAATAATAATAATTGAGAATATTATATTAAAATAATTTTAACATGTTAATGCTAATTTACATTAAAGATTAAATTATTATTTGAATGTTTTAAGAAACTAAAGATTAATTTGATATCAATTTGGTATCATTTACTCTATTTATAATATTGGCTCAGTTATTAGCTATAAACTAAAAATAAATAAAACAAAAGTTATCTTATGACACATTTAGCATTATCTATTCTCATTTTAAATACCAATTTAAATATTTATTTTGAGAAAAATACTATCTTACATCTTAAACACAACTAATTACAAATTAGTGTTTTACTTTGCACATATAATTATATAAATTTCCTAAAGATTGCAACATTACCAATTATTATTATATCCTATTTATTAATTAACTAATATTCTTCTTTCTTTATCATTATTTTTTTTTAAAAAACATATAATTGTACAAAATGGTTAAGATAATATAAGATCTGTTAGTCTACTGTAAAATGGCTCACAAGGGAACCCACAATCTGTGACTGAAAAATCCTACCCTGGATGCTAACAGGCTAAAATTAAATGATATGATACAATGCTGTTACAATATAATCCAGTTGCAACCAGGATTCTCCACAAAGAGCTATTGCAGCATTACTTATAGATATGTTAATTTATGTAATATAAATTGTATGAATCTTTAATTAAATATAATTCTCCTTAACAACTGTATCTTAAAACTACATTCCCAAATGAAATTTACAATTTTATTTACATAAAATTTGATGGCAGATCATGGGCAAGCTATCTTGATCTATATAACTGCCAGTCATTACATGGTGAATATGGCTCATTTAACAAGATAATAATAAATGTGATCAGATTTATAACATGATTGGCTTTAGCTCGGATATTTTCATGCTATAAGTACAGAAATATTCTATAATATAATGGATTGCAATGGAAAGTGAGCAATATGAATTTGAAGTTATTTCTTCATTAACTTAAATATCAAATGTAATCAATAGCAATGAAACTCTTATTGCAAGAGAAAAAATACCTGTTATAGTATTAGACAATAGGTTCAATTTTTACACTGGCTAACAGATTTATTATTAGTTTAAGTATTGATGTCACAAACATAAATAATGGTTACTGATTCTGGATTATATTCCAGAAGTAACAAAGCAAAGTGGAGGTGATGAAAAATATAAATGGGATTCTATTGTATTTTATAATGACAAATTATCCAAGAACTAAAGCATTAAAATAATCTCTGAATGTTTCAGTAGATATTGCATGCATCATCAGGACAATATGTGCTCTAATATTTATTATCTATTTACTGTGTTGGATTTCTAACTCTATTTGTGACATGTAGCAATGGTGCAGATAGGTTAAATTATAGGTTAACATTTATTTATGACTTAATTAACATTTAAAGAATAATTGGTTAACAATATTTATAAATTAACTAAATCATTAATAATATAAAATATCATCTTATATAATTGTTCTACACATAATGTTCAAACTTAAATAAATAAAAATAAAATAAAATATGATCACTAATACTTAGTTCTATACATGGCTGTGTGCACTAGTTTCATTTTAATACAATCTAAGATTTTATTGCAAAGATATGTATTTAAGCCATTACTGGAATGAGAATAGATATAAATACCCAGTCGATTGCATCTCTAGTTTGTCAAAAAACAACCAATGCACATAAACTTCAAAATTATAATAATACTTTCAACAATTGCTATCAATGTACCTATACATATTTGACTATGATAAGATATGAAATCACAGAGAATTTGAATTCTAAATCAGCTGGAATATCATATAATTGGCCTATAATAAATTGTGACAATAATTCACTTAAACACTCACTTTATGTATGTTGACAGAACATGTGATGCAAATATTAAAATGAGGGGGGAAATGTGTGCATAACATATAGACTCTGCTCAAACTTAAATTTGTATAACAAAGAGCAAGGCTATACCTGTGGATGTGCTCATCCACACAAAGTAACAACAAACCATAATTAACCTATGGGTTTCATAACCAACTTTAGAGCACCTACCATAATTGTGAAATGATCATAGGATGAACCACCAGTGTTAAAACAAACTTAAAAAATATACAAAATAATGGCAAACATTAATAATGTGGATTAGAGCACCAGCACAGAAAAACTATATAACATTAAAATAGTACTAACACTATCTTCCTTAATGAAATACAAATAAATTACTCTCTTCTATCTGCTATACTCAAAGGCACACACATTCTTACAAGTATGAATTAAACCCAAAAATGTAAAAAAAAACTTTATTACAGAAAACAATTGAGATAGCAGCTGAACCACAAACAAGATGGTATGAAATAATATTATCTATTATTACAATATAAGGATAAGCACAGAATCCTGTGAAGATGTACTGCATTAGTCCATGTGGTGATTGTACATTAAAGATATACTGAATTAATTATTAAATCTTTATGCAAGCACTGTTCTATAAATTGACTCTGTTTAATCTGTATATATAAGTGAATAAGTAATTATTTAATACACAAAAGATTATATATACCGTGAATTTAACATACTTACATAAGAATATAAAGTGCAAATAAAACATAAACGCATATTCACTAAATTACTACATCTGTTTCAAATACATATACTTTAAATCTAATGGCAATAAAACACATTTCTCAAACTTAATGACAATATAAATTAAATATATTTGTTTAATTATAACATATAATCTTAAAAGTCGATTGTATGCTTCATCATCTTTATTATAAGGAGTATTTATAAATTAGTTGATCTACATAAAAGTTTTGTGAAGATTTAAGATATTTTGAAAGGTAAAATATGTATCATTTTAGTCAGATTATCCTTGAAAGTTAATGAAATTGCATGACTTTATATTAGGTATTTCAAAATTAAAATATTTATGACTTTAATTTATTAGTGTCAAGGATAAAAAATGATAATTGAAGCAAATAATGACCCCAAAAGTGCTATAACAACCAAATAATTCTTGGTAAACTTATTACTTTCAAAAAAATATTTTGTAGTTTTAATAAGATAACTCACAATGTGGCTTCTAATCTACGTTCAAAGTAAGATTATAATTAATTCTTTGTGTTGTTCAAACACTGGCACACAAAATGTTAAAACAACAGTTCATTCCGCACTTGTATAATATAATTAAAGGTGTTAAAGTGATGAAACTAAAACATTATATCCATGTTAAATATAGCATTTCATTCCACGCATATGTAACACTTCCAATATGTGTTATTGTTCATGAATGTTAACTTGGTAGTCTTCTCATAGCATGTTGAAACTTTGAAAGGGAATGCTTCATGTGTAAACAAACACAAATATAAGATTACCAGGCCTTTTTTAAGTTTTCAACTTTAACATTATTTTGTATAAGTGAACAGTTACATTTTAAAATTACATTACATATTTTAATGCTTTGCAATAGTTTGCAAACTATTTTTAAACAATTTGCCAAATGACATTATTTCATAAAAAAGATTATTTTCAAAAAATTCAAGAATTAAAATATTTTAAATTATATTCCACAAGTCAGCACTTAGTTCTGGAATATGTATGGTGAGGGAGGGGAACGGATAAGTCTGAATGATCAGACAAAAAATGCAGTACTCATTTTATGAACCAAGATTATTGTCTAAAATATAACAATTACATTTTAAATTACATTAGACATGTCAGTGCATCATGCTAGAATGTGCAGAGGGGATTGATGCTTTTGCCAGTCCAAAGGATCAGTCCAAAGATGCAGTAGTCTGAATCAAACCAAAATTATGATTTGCAAAACAATATGCAACATCAGGCACTTTATTTGTCTCACATCTGTTATTAAACTAACCAAAAGATGCAGTACTCTGATTAAACTAAGATTATGTTTTCACAAACAATATGCAATCTCAGCCATTTCATTTTATTTGTAGCTGTTCTCATGAAAATGTGTCTTTTCATGTGACTTGTGTGAAATGGTGATGGCTTGACCATTTTGCTATTGTTTTTACAGTTCGTGATATGTAGAAAAGCATGGAGATGAGCTTAGAATTATGAGTAGGTAATAATATTTTGTTTGTGTGTAATATCAGTATTACGAAGGCAAATTACAACAGTACTGACCAGTTGAATTTAACACATGTTCACAATATATGGTAGCAATCTGTTAAGGTTGCACATTTCTAGGGTGTCATGAACCACATCAGTGGGCCATAATATTGGTGTGCATCACCAACTATGCTTGCAATGGTTAATACAAACAGAACTGTTCTATATGCAATAACATTCTATACAAAAGCACAGAAATATCACGCCATTTAAATAGCATATTTCTGTGAGTTTGCATAGAAAGTATACCCTCTTGGGGTTTTAACACACTAAGAGAAAACTACCATAAACTTCATCCAATGTTGAATACAATATTTAATTTCACACAGACATAACAATATGGGATAAATATAATTTTACTTCTTAATAATATGGAAATAAAACACATATGTGTAAGTAAGTTTTAGTGAAGATATAAATTAAATATTAATTTTGATAGGCTTAATGTTTTTGAGGATCATCTCAAAATCATAGCCATCATAAAAGTGTATAATAAAATATAGGCAAATATATTATATAAGCCAGTGTTACATAGCCAATTGTTTCGAGATCTCGAAGCAAGTATCTTTTCTGTTGATAGCATGGATGTTTCCATTAATGTAGAATGCTTCTTTTATTTTTCTCTTATGTGTTAAAGTGATAAAGGCAAAAAATTATCCAAAGTTAACCACACAAGCATAACACTAATATATGTGTTAAAGTTATGGAGGTAAAACTCTATGCAAAGTCTAAATATCATCTGTAAACAATAAAAAATTTTAAACAGACTAAGCTTTAAAAAGTATTATTCATGATGTCACAATCACAATAATTCTTTTGCATTTCAGTCCTAGACCTTGTGTATGATTATCAGCAGCTAGACACATGGATGGAAGACCTGAACAGATTAGTTAAGATTTAGTTATACATTTTGCTTTACATTTATGTTTTCTCCTTTTTATTAAAAGAGAAGTTTTTTTTTTGCTTTGTTATATGTTTAATGATAAAATAAATAAAAAATTACACTTCTGTTACTACAGCATTTGTTCTAAAAAATTTGTGTGTTCTTCTTCATTTTTTAATCAATTCAGTTTCTTCTCATTGATATATCTGATAAAAATGAAAAATGAAAAAGAAAAGAAAATTGTAAATCATATCATATATTATAAATTATTTCAAAATAAAATAAATAAATCTTTTAACTAAACCAAAATAATCTCTAGGATTATTTAATGGGAAAAAATAATAATTGTTTGTTTTTATTTAAGTTAAGATACATGGTGTAATAACCTGTTGGTTTATACTTTGAGGTAAAGCACAGTTTACATAACTTATATAAAAGAAAGATTATATATATATATATATATATATATATATATATATATATATATATATATATATATATATATATATATATATATATATATATATATATATATATATATATATATATAAATGCAAAACCATAAAACAATACAATACTAGATTAAATTTTAAAAATTTTACCAAAATCCTTACACAACCATGGTTTCATCTACTACAAATAGACCTTCTCAAGTGAAAATCAATCTAAACGAAAACATATATATATATATATATATATATATATATATATATATATGTTTTCATAGATATATATATATATATATATATATATACAAACAAACCTTCCCATAATTCATTACAAATTTTCACCTTCCCTTAATATCAAAAGAAGTCTTCATAAGATTGATAGCCTCAGAATCAAGGAGTTTTATCATCAAAGTCTCCTTTATTCTTCTTTTTAACTCATTCTTTTCATAAAAAATAACTGAAGCATTGTTAAACAATATTATATGACCTGTATTCAATTCATGAATATATAAAGCTGAGTTAAGATACCTATGTTTAACCCTACTTATATGAACCTAAACCCGTTCATTAAGGCTAAATTTCCTCTGACCTACATAAAATTTACCACAACTACATGGAATTTTATAAACAATGCCAGGAATAGACCTACTATCAATAGACTGCTTTGAACCATTAAGTAATGAATTCAAATCAGAACCTTCCTCCATGCAACCTTCATTCCACCTAACAAATGACTATTCCTATAAACCAAATTATAAATTGATGCTTTAAATGGTAAAGACATATAATCATCATCCTTACCAACAAAATTCTTATCATCCAAATCACGACTATAAACATTATTATTAAATACCACTTTTTTAATAAAATCATGATTATAACCCAAATCTACATATTCAGCAGTAAATTGACTTCTTTGAATATCAGCATCATTATTAAAATTATTAAGCCTTCTATTCCGACAACAAAAATTCAACAAAGACATTTTTTTATGTATAAAAGGCTGATAACTATCAGGCCTAATCATATTTCTCAAATTTTTAGGTTTTATAAAATGACTACAAAACAAAACATCATTAACCTTCTCAACATTTAAATCTAAAAACTTTAATTTTACAAAATCAAAACCACCCCCCTCAGTTGTAAACTTAATACTAGAATCAAAACCATTCAATGCACATAAAAACTCTTCTAATTTCTCTTTCTGAATAACAAACAAACAATCATCAACATACCTAACAAATAATTTAATAGAACATAAAAACATATTAATAATACAACACTCCAAATAATCAATATAGACAGCACACATCAATGGAGAAATGACATAACCAATAACCCAACCTTCTCTAATCTTATAAAACACATCATTAGACATAAAATACATAGAATCCTCTAACAGCAAAAGCAAATCATGAAAAAGCTTAATCTTATCTGCAGAAAAACATTCTAATTTTTTTTGAAATTGAAAGAAAAACATCAATACTTTTTTTCTATTAACCGATTGATACATATTTTCAATGTCTAAACTACCAAAAACACAATCATCATCCAAAACAAAACCATTTATTTTCTTAAAAGCCTCAAAAGAAGAAGAAACACAAAATTGACCCTATTTTATATAATCCTTAAAATATCTTATAATAAATTTTGATATTTTATCAACAATTCCTCCTGTAAAATCAAAAATACATCTCAAAGGAATATTATCTTTATGAGACTTCAAATTAAAGAAAACCTTTGGAGCCACAAAATCACTAGGGTAACAATTTAAATAAGTAGCTCTATCAAAAATCTTTTTATTTTCTATAACTTTCATAATCTTAATTAATTTAGATTTTATTTTTTTACCAGGATCAGAATCTAAAATAGCATATTTTCCATTATTTAATTCTAAAGAAACTTTACTTTTAAAATCAATATTATTTAACAATACAAACCGGCCACCCTTATCTTCTTTTAACAATACTACATCATTGGCTTTCAATCTTTTTTTAACAAAACTAATTTCCTTAGGGGCAAAAACAATTTTTTCTCTTTTAAGTAATTGACTATTCAAAATAACCTGTAAAGACATTTTATTTTCATCAGAAATATTACTATTACTTTCAATGGCAGAAACAAAATCAAAAACTAAATTTTTATTAGCAAATGGAGCAAAGCCAGGACCCTTAGCTAAAATAGCCAAATCAGATATATTCATGAATTGAATACACGTCATAGAATATTGTTTAACAATGCTTCGGTTATTTTTTATGAAAAGAATGAGTTAAAAAGAAGAATAAAGGAGACTTTTTATGATAAAACTCCTTGATTCTGAGGCTATCAATCTTATGAAGACTTCTTTTGATATTAAGGGAAGGTGGAATTTGTAGTGAATTATGGGAAGGTTTGTTTGTATATATATATATATATGTTTTCCTTTAGATTGATTTTCACTTGAGTAGGTCTATTTGTAGTAGATGAAACCATGGTTGTGTAAGGATTTTGGTAAAAATTTTAAAATTTAATCTAGTATTGTATTGTTTTATGGTTTTGCATTTTTATTTTTGCTAGTATAGTGTTAGACAGTTTTGGTTATATATATATATATATATATATATATATGTAACCATATATATTTATATAAAATATACTGTATTTTGATATATATATATATATATATATATATCAAAATACAGTACAATTTATATAAATTATATTCTTTTAGAAGTACTTTCGACTATACACTTTGTAGTCTTTATCAACTATATAACATTGAATAATCAAAACGAGACAACCCTTAACAATACCCATAGTTCAATTCAGATTAACACAATTCTGTTATCTTAACATTTGATGACTGGCGATTCATTAACATTTGACGATTTCTTGAAATCAACATAGCCTCTTTTATTTTACGTTTATTATGACAACGTTCAATTTGAATGATTTTCATATTTTTATAATCAAATTTAAATCCATATTGACAAGATTTATTATGATCAAATATAACAAATGATGAAGGTTTATTTACATCTGTTCCATATTGATTCTCTTTTTGAATTCTATTATATAAAAGCATATGTTCTTTTATTCTCTTCTCAAATGTACACTTAGATTCACCAATGTATTGTACGCCACATCCACATATCAATCTATATATAATAGAATTTTGATTAAACTTTGAATTTTGAATTTTAGAATTATTAAGCAATCTATTTATGTTATTTGTAGAGAAAAAAAGCAATATGACACAAACCATTATAAATTTTCCTAATAAACTTGACCTGCTCATCTGATATAAATGGCATTGAAATCCATTTCATTTTGATATTTTTATTTTTAATTTTATTATAGTGTTGATTTCTTTTAAATTGTTTAATAATATTAGCAATAGCATTTTTATAATAACCAATTTTCAATAAGTCATTAACAAATAAATGAACATTTTTAATTTTATCACTAGAATATTTGCATAATTTTTCATTTCGAACTAAGAATGATTTCAATCCAGACAGCTTATGACACATAGGTACATGTGATTCATATGGAATAAAACCTCTAGTTTCAATTGGTTTAATTAACATAAGATAATCCAAACTGTAATCATTAAGAGTAACTTGAATATCCAAGAATTTTTATGGAATTGTATTTCTAACTAAAGTGAAATACAATTCCATTGTATGTTATAACTAAAGAGAAATACAATTCCATATAATTCTTGGATATTCAAGTTACTCTTAATGATTACAGTTTGGATTATCTTATGTTAATTAAACCAATTGAAACTAGAGGTTTTATTCCATATGAATCACATGTACCTATGTGTCATAAGCTGTCTGGATTGAAATCATTTTTATTTCAAAATGAAAAATTATGCAAATATTCTAGTGATAAAATTAAAAATGTACATTTATTTGTTAATGACTTATTGAAAATTGGTTATTATAAAAATGCTATTGCTAATATTATTAAAGGATTTAAAAGAAATCAACACTATAATAAAATTAAAAATAAAAATATCAAAATGAAATGGATTTCAATGCCATTTATATCAGATGAGCAGGTCAAGTTTATTAGGAAAATTTATAATGGTTTGTGTCATATTGCTTCTTTCTCTACAAATAACATAAATAGATTGCTTAATAATTCTAAAATTCAAAATTCAAAGTTTAATTAAAATTCTATTATATATAGATTGATATGTGGATGTGGCATACAATACATTGGTGAATCTAAGAGTACATTTGAGAAGAGAATAAAAGAACATATGCTTTTATATAATAGAATTCAAAAAGAGAATCAATATGGAACAGATGTAAATAAACTTTCATCATCTTTTATATTTGATCATAATAAATCTTGTCAATATGGATTTAAATTTGATTATAAAAATATGAAAATCATTCAAATTGAACGTTGTCATAATAAACGTAAAATAAAAGAGGCTATGTTGATTTCAAGAAATCGTCAAATGTTAATGAATCACCAGTATCAAATGTTAAGATAACAAAATTGTGGGAAATCTGAATTGAACTATGGGTATTGTTAAGGGTTGTCTCGTTTTGATTATTCAACGACATATAGTTGATAAAGACTACAAAGTGTATAGTCGAAAGTACTTCTAAAAGAATATAATTTATATAAATTGTACTGTATTTTGATATATATATATATTGATTTGTATATTACATATATTGTGAAACGAATACAGATATCAAACTTTATTATATATATATATATAAGTAAGGCAAAAAAATGTAAGTATACAATCACATTGTTCAATTAATTTATATATAACTGACAAGTGTATACATACAATGCTAGCCATGACAATCAAGTCATACTGAAGAAGATAGAAAAAAATTAAACTCTTTCTATCAAGTTTTATATTTTGTACCAAAATATAAGGTTAAAATATTTATAAGCTGCTACTACTACTACTACTACTACTATTATTATTATTATTATTATTATTATTATTATTATTATTATTATTATTATTATTATTATTATTATTATTATTATTATTATTATTATTATTATTATTATTATTATTATTATTATTATTATTATTATTATTATTATTATTATTATTATTATTATTATTATTATTATTATTATTATTATTATTATTATTATTATTATTATTTTAGAAGACTTTAATATGAAACCTACAATTAATAAGGATATTGATAATATTTCTACAATTGATATAATTTTATTGGCACAAATATACATACATCTTTGGAATTTAATTATGAGTAGTTCTAACATTTCACATTGCTTTTATCATAATGTATGTGGATTAGGTACTAAGACATTTAATTTAAAAACTTCATCTATTAATAAAAATTATGATATTATAATGCTTACTGAAACTTGGCTTACTATGGAATTTAAAAATAATATGTTGTTTGATGATAGATATACTGTGTTGAGAAAGGAGAGAGATCCTAATATTGCTAACAGGGGAGGAGGCACATTGATTGCTCTTAGATCTAAATTTGAATTTAAGTTGCATAAAGTTATATTGTGTTCTAATGAATCAATTTGGGTAGAGGTTAATTATATATATATATATATATATATATATATAATTAACCTCTATAGCCAGGTCAAAATGGTCAATATATATATATATATATATATATATATATACCATTTTGACCTGGCTATTTAGAAATACGAACTCTAATGTATTTATATATTAGTTCACAGAGGGCAGTACTGGATTTCTTAATCATGTGAAATGATTTAATTGCTTAATATTTGTATATTTATTTCAGTATAGCGTTATGCACTGGTATTATATATATATATATATATACATCCTGGTATATCTAATAAAGACTTTGATTTAATTTTAACTGATATAGAATTATATCTTTTAAATTATCCACATTATATGATGATTACAGGTGATTTTAACACTCCAGAATTTTTGAATAATTAAACGCTTTCTTCTAAAGCAATGATATTGATGAATTTTGTTACTCTTTTAAATCTTATACAAAATAATACTTATTTAAATCGTAATATTAGGTTTAATTTTTACTAATTTTAGTGATGTTGGTTGTTTTACATCTAAGTTTCTTCTTGTTAAAGTTCATGTACATCATCCTCCAATTCAAATTTTAATATTTAATCATGGGAAAAGAGAGTGTATATATTCTTCATTAATTTGAGATTATCGTAAGGCTAATGTTTTGGGGCTTTATCTAGCACTTCGGGATTGTAAATGGTTATCTGTCTATAATTCAAAGTCTGCTAATGAAGCCGTGGATGTATTTGTGGATATTTTTCAGTTTTATATATCTAAATTTGGTCCAATTCATATAGGGAAAAGGCTTAAATATCCTATTTGGATTTCAAATAAATTAAAACTAATTTTAAAAAGGAAATATAGATTACATAAATTATTTAAAAAAACTGGTTTTTATATTTGTTATAATAATTTTGTTAACTTTGGATATTTATCTAAAAAAATGAGAGAAAAGATTTCATTACTTACATTGTTAGTATGGAAGCATCACTTTTAGCTTGACCTAAAGAGTTTTGGAAAATTATGAAGGATTTTGATAATAATAAATGTAAAAGGCCAATAGGTTCATCTTTAATACTTGATATTGATAAATTTTACGATTATTTTTCAATGTTGGGTAGATGTATTTTTAATGAGGTAAACAATGTGGATGATAACAGAGACAGGAACATTTTAGGATATGACATTAGAATAGGATTTATAACTAAAGAAGATATTTAAAAAAAACTGTTAATGAAATAAATGTAAATTCTTGTCCTGGTTTTGATAATATCCCTGCATTCTTAATAAAAGGTTGTGTGGAGATTCTGTCACAACCTCTGGAATATATCTTTAGTCTTTCAATTGAAACAGGCATTTTTCCTTCTTACTTGAAAATTACTAAGATTATACCAATACATAAAAAAGTATCTCATTCAGAAGTTTCTAACTATAGGTCAATCTCAGTTTTATCTATTTTTAAAAAAAAAAAAATTGAGAAGTGTATATATAATGGTATTATTGTTCAAGTTAATTCATTGTTTTCAAGTTTTCAACATGGATTTTTACCATGTAGATCTGTTGAGACAAATTTATTAACTATACATGATCATATTGCCCATTCTTTAAATAAACAAGCACCACTTGATGTAATTTATTTTGATTTAAGTAGAGCTTTTGATAGAGTTATTCATTCTAAACTTATAAGTAAAATGTCTGACATGGGTTTCTCATTGAATTTGTTAATTTGTTTATGTCATTTTTGCAAAACAGATCTTCTTTTATTAAATGTAATAATAATGTTTCACATGCTTATGTTAATGAATTAGGTGATCCACAAGGTAGTGTTATTGGCACCATTGTTATTTGCAATATATATATATATATATATATATATATAATTATTCAAAACAATACAATAATTAATACAGTAACAATATTTTAAACAAATATATACCAATTTAATAGAAGTACTTTCAACAATCTATGTAGTCGTTGTCAACTAGACTCAAATTGTATTAGAAAAAACCGTTACAAATGTAAACAAAAGTAATACGTCATACATCAATTTTCCCACAATTCATTAATTTTTATATTGGCTGCCTGTCTATTTATCAACTGTTGCTTTTCACTTTTTATTAACATAGCTTCTTTAATTTTGCATTTATTATTATTTCTTTCAATACACAGAATTTTAACTTTATTAAAATCAAAATCAAAACCATAATTACATGTTACATTATGATCAAAAAATACTGATGGTGATACATCATCATTTCTAACATTCTCTTGTCTTGATTTTTGCACTCGTTTATATAATAACAAACGAGTGCAAAAATCAAGACAAGAGAATGTTAGAAATGATGATGTATCACCATCAGTATTTTTTGATCATAATGTAACATGTAATTATGGTTTTGATTTTGATTTTAATAAAGTTAAAATTATGTGTATTGAAAGAAATAATAATAAATGCAAAATTAAAGAAGCTATGTTAATAAAAAGTGAAAAGCAACAGTTGATAAATAGACAGGCAGCCAATATAAAAATTAATGAATTGTGGGAAAATTGATGTATGACGTATTACTTTTGTTTACATTTGTAACGGTTTTTTCTAATACAATTTGAGTCTAGTTGACAATGACTACATAGATAGTTGAAAGTACTTCTATTAAATTGGTATATATTTGTTTAAAATATTGTTACTGTATTAATTATTGTATTGTTTTGAATAATTATATATATTTTATTATAATTGGAATACAGACATTGATTAATAATTTATATATATATATATATATATATATATATATATATATATATATATATATATATATATATATATATATATATATATATATATATATATATATATATATATATATATATATATATATATAAATGATTTGGATAGATATATAGTGAAGGATAGTCTATTATCAAATGCTGATGATTGTAAAATATTTAAATTAATTACTCGTTATAAGGATCATTTACAGCTTCAATCTTATATAGATAGCTTTTCTGAATGGTGTTTAAAGAATAACATGCATATAAATATAGAAAAATGTTGTACTGTTACATATACAAGAAAAGTTCAATACTATATTGACTCATATTATATAAATAATAAAACTATTGAATATAAAAAATATTATAAAGATCTTGGAATATGGTTTGATCAAAATGGATCTTTTAGAACTCATGTAGATAAAATTTTAAATAATGCCAATTAAATAATGGGTCTTTTTATTCGTAATGGACGTTATTTTAATATTTTTATTAAAATACATTTGTTTAAAACACTTGTACTTCATATAATGGAATATGGCTCAATAATATGGAACTCATATAAGTTATCTCATATAGATAAATTGCAATCAATATACAATAAATTTAGTAATATAATTAATGTGAAAGATGTTTGTATAAATTTGTTTCATAGAAGAGTGATTCATGATATGAATTTTTTTTATTTAATCATTCATGGAAAAATTTATTTACATAATTGTATTTCAATGGTATTAATAAGAGTTCCTCATGTATAAACAAGGAATAAGGATTTATTTAATATTGATAAATATAAATGTGAAACTTATATTTAGCAGCATTATATAGATTACCAAATTTTTATATGTATTTTAATGATATTAACATATTTTTAGTAGATCTAAAGACATTTGTGAAAGAAACAACAATTATATTGTCAAATATTTAAGGTTACTCTCTATATGTAATCAGATTGGAAGTAACATTAATTTTTGTGATATTTTTAATTTTAAATATTGTTTTTAATTTTAAATATTGTTTTATTATGTAAACCTTTATATTTTCATTTTATGTCATATGTATTATCTTCAGTTTTATTGCAATGTGCAAATTGTAATTGGCTTTATGCTGTTGTTTAGCACTTAAATAATTGAATTGAATTATTATTATTATTATTATTATTATTATTATTATTATTATTATTATTATTATTATTATTATTATTATTATTATTATTATTATTATTATTATTATTATTATTATTATTATTATTATTAATAATTTTTATTTCGAGACGTATATTTATTTTTTACTTATGATGCATTTCACCCATCATTAATTTTTTTAGTATTCATTGAATTGTTTTAAAAAATGGTAAGGGTATTTTGTTTGTTTTTATGAATAGGATTAGTATATGATGGTGGAATTAAAATGAGAGGTTATTAAAAAATTTTTTTCATTGATAAGAAATTAATGTTTTTATTAAATACATATCACATCAGTATCCTTATTTGTAAATATTTAGTAAGTTAACTATAGGAAAAAGTGTATATAATTCATTTATTTACTAATGTGCTACGAATTTTATAGTTATAAAATAATTTGTGATCTCCTTAACTACCAGAGTAGATAGATTGTATGTGTGAATTTTCTAATAAACTTAACTTCCCTTTTTATGGTTTATTCTTAATAATTTTGAATATTATATAGTAATTTGGAATAAAAATAATGTCTAGATTTTTGTCTAGTAGCACATTCTGGCAAATAATTTTAAATCCATATTACCTAATCTAACCAAAGTCATTTTCTAGTATTATGTTGTTATTTTACTTTTCTATTATAATAGAAAATTAATGAAATATTTCATTTGTTTATTAATTACTTTCATCCAACAAAGAAAAAACAAATATGTGTTGTTAAAAAACTATACTATCTACCATCAAAATTAAATATTAAAAATAAAAAAATATGATAAATACAAATTTTATATATAAATTTTTGGGGTCAAAATTATGTATAACTGTAATTGTTTAAAAATACCCTTTTTTGATTTACAACATTTGTTTTTATTTAGTGACAGGAGTTTGCAATTTATCAATGTATTCTCTTCTTAAGTACAAACAATTTTAAATAAAATGCAATTGTAATCATATAGCTTGGGTTAAAATGAATATTTTACAAATACTTCACATAAATTCATTATTTTAAAATTTTATAAAAGATATTTTTAAAAATAAAATTTTTTTAAAAATAGGGGTTTTTTATATATATATATATAATATATATATTTATAATAAAAAAAAAAAAATAAAAAAAAATATATATAGACTCAGACCTCATAATTTCAATCATCCAGGCTATTTCACATCACTAATATGACAGATCACTCACATATGGCAAAGATAAAGAACCACAGATATAAGCATTTCATTCTAAACCAGAACTTATCAGTCAGTCCAATTTATCATCTCCACGCATATATACAAACATAGCTCAACTTATATTAAGATAGCAAATCTTCATGTTCATTAAAGTATGAAGATTGACTATCTTTATACTCTTACAAAGCAGTTAACCTTTCACACATTTCAGCATTTTCTGACATTTTTGTCTCACATATAAACATAAAATACATGATAAATTATTATTACTTATCAGAAAATAATAAATTTGTCTTCATTTGATAGATATTGTGGTTTACTACTGAAATAGCATTTAAATGTTCACCTTTTGCTTCTGTAAATATTAAGAAAATGAGATCACAATCTAAGCAAAGGCTTTACACATCATTGTTTATATAAATGAAACATTTATTTATATATCACTATGTTTTATAAATTGTAATAAACTAAAGATTAGCTTTTCAAGCTAATGTACACGCACTTTTTACGAATGTTAATAATAATAAATGAATACTTTCATTTACAACACAAGATAAAGTTTTTGTGAATGGATAAATGAATCCACTTATTCATTCAACCCAAATTCTTATATATGGGAAAATCTTAAGTACTGGATATGAAGGTGTGAGTATAAATGAATCACTTTAAATTACTGTTTACTATGTCAGAATGAATGACATCAACAAAATTATCTAGAATTTACGAAACTTCAGTCTTAAATAAAACTAAACATATGTAAATGAAGCATTTATTTATATAGCACTATGTTTATAAATTGTAATAAACTAAAGATTAGCCTTTCAAGCTGACATAAATTCTAGATAATTTCATTGATATCATTCATTCTGACATAGTAAACTGTAATTTAAAGTGAATGATTTATCCTCACACTATCATATCCAGTAATTAAGATTTGCCCATATATAAGCATTTGTTTTGAATGAATATGTGGATTCATTTATTCATTCAGAAAGACTTTATCTTGTGTTGGAAATGAAAGTATTCATTTATTTTTAATAACATTCATAAAAAGTGCATGTATGTTAGCTTGAAAGGCTAATCTTTAGTTTATCATTGTTTATAGAAAAATTATTTTTAGATTATAAATTCGAGCAAAATATTTTTTAATTCTTATTATTTTTAAATATCCAAACAACTAATTGTCTATTTCTCTTATATTTAATGAATTATGCTTTAAAAGATTAAAGTTATTGAATATTTATTGAAAAATTGTGATATGTATTACTTCTATATGTAAAGTCAATTATTTAAGAGAAACTAATCTTGTAAATTGCATTGGCCATATTTACATTAGCTGCTAATATAATGGTATATTATGGAAAATAATGTATTTCTAGTCAAAATAAGTTATTAAAAATTTATATTTCTTGATATTTAATAAATATAGTTCATTTTTTTTAAAGAAAATTTCTAAAACCATAATAAATTCGTAAATAAGCACATTATTGCATTGCTGGAACCACAATGTCATAAAACACTAAACATTTTACAGACTTAGCAATAAGCAATGGCTGAACATGTGAGGGTGGCACTTATGTCTATTGTAAGAGTAAGAATTTTGAATTTTCCACCTTTTAGCATAAAATTTTCAGGAAAAAATTAATTATAATAAAATATACTCTTTTACATGCATTTTAACATATAATACTTACGAAAAAATTCACCAGAGAGTTAATTATCAAAAAACAAAATAATTCGTTAGAAAAATATGGAGCGTTAACATCAGCTGAGCATTGATTTTATATATGTGTGGAGATTATAATCTGGACCATCTGGTATGTGCTGGTTTATCACAAAATATAGTATTGATTATTTACTTTTCCCACATGGATGTAATCAGCTGTATCAGGGATGAGAAATAGCATGAATGGTTGAGGGGTAATGTAGGTCTGAGTTCAAACCCCCTACATATTATAAATAATTACAACTTATCTTTCTAAAAGAAAAAAATTAAAACAAACCACTGTTAAAAAACTTGGGTGTCAAATAGGTCTGAGTTCAAACGCTTTATATATTATAAATAATTACAACTTATCTTTCTAAAAGAAAAAAAAAATGAAAACATACCACAGTTAAAAACTTGGGTGTCAAATAGGTCTGAGTTCAAACCCCTGATATATTATAAATAATTACAACTTACCTTTCTAAAAGAAAAAAAAAAGAAAAACAAACCACAGTCAAAAAACTTGGGTGTCAAATAGCTATTCCAATCAGCAATGCTGATATTTTATTAGAATTAAAATGAAAGTAATGAAGACCTTGTTGGTTGGCATTCAGAATAAAATTTGTTTGATATCAGTATGATTTCTGTAAAATCTTGACCTCTTCAGATTTTTATTTAACTAATAACTTTCATTGCAAATTATATCACAAAAATATGAACCACAAACTATCATTATAACTAAGTGCAAAATAGCCAAAGGTATATTATGTATAAGCAAACTCACCATAAAACATTTAAAGCCTCAAAATTTGTAATAAATTAACACAGATTATTAAAATATGTTAAACCTTTTTAGACTTCTGCTTGTTTGTTTTCAATATTTTATGATAGACAAATTGAAATAAAGGAAACTGATAAGTATACTCTTGAAATATTTTTTTAATGAAGTAAAAATAGAGGTATTCAATGTATAATATATCTCATTTACATGATGTAAAGTCACTTTTAGTTTAACAATATATACCTTTAAATTACGCAAAAATGGATTGTCTTATAAAAAACAACATTTATTACAATTATTTAGTTTTTATAATATGGCTAATTAGAGTTCATTGTCTCACTAATCCAAGTTATATAATCCGAAATTTGTATAAACACTGCAGGAGCCAATGTAGATTCACAGGGGTGTTTTCCAAGAATTGTAATACCAATAGCAACCCAACGATCATTAACATTAAATACCAGAGGACCTCCTGAATCAGCCTATAAAACATACAAATTTAATTTGAAATCATAATTACAAATAAATTATGACAATAATACAAAAAATTGACACACACACCCATATATATGTATATATATATATATAAACGTCATAAATTTGGAATCTTACTTTTAATTTTGCATTTAAATTTTCACTAGATCGTGCTTACCAATAGCTCTAATCAAGCTTTATTTTATAAATGCTGAAAAAAAAAAGCAAAATGTCTATCAGAAAGTTCCTATCTCCAAAGAAATTGGTTTAAAGCTTATGGTTACTTCAGTGAAGCAGTGGGACTCTAGAAAGTAGATCTAAAATACTAACTGAAAGCCAGTACTTAAAAACACGTTTCTATCTCTTTGAAAGCCTGAACTTTTTAGACACATAAATGTCTACAAATCCAGCTTTACATACCAGATAGCTATATGGATCTGAATTCAGCTCAGTTTCACCAAATAGCAATAGCTCTGCAATTTATTAATTATTATAAAGGTACACTTGAAGACTTTTATGATGTTAATTTGCAGAGATATTACATATATGTTGAAACTGAGCTGAATTCTGACAAATATAGCTATCTGGTTTGTCAAGATGGATTTGAAGACATTTACATGTGTAAAAAGTACAGACTTTCACATTGATAAAATGTGTTTTATAAGTGCTGACATTTCAGTTAGTATTTTAGATCTAATTTCTATACTTCCAGTGCTCCAAAGATATAAGTCGTAAGCTCAGAAACAATAGATATGGAGATATGGACTGTCAGAAAAAGATTTTGATTTTTTTCTTTTTTGGCACCTTGATTAGGGCTATTGGTGAACTCTATCTAGTGATCATATATATATATGATCTGAATGCTTTTTTGCAACATATATCTAGTGATCATATATATATATGATCTGAATGCTTTTTTGCAGCATATATCATAAACTTGCTTGTTTACAGCTATTTCAATATCTTTATATTATATATTGGTAAATATAAGCAATATAGGTCATGTGACATATAACATGATTTATTATTATTATTATTATTATTATTATTATTATTATTATTATTATTATTATTATTATTATTATTATTATTATTATTATTATTATTATTATTATTATTTTACTGTATGATATTTCAATAAATTAAAGTCCAAACCCATTAATATATGGAATTTCTGAAATATGATCAGAAAAAATATGATTGTTTCAATTCGGCAGCTGAATTTAAAAAGACATGAAGATGGTGAAAATTTTTAGAATTTTTCTTTAAAAGTCATCCTTCAGATATATATATATATATATATATGCTTATCTTCAGTAAATTTTGTGTCTTAATCATCACTGAAGATATATATATATATATATATATATATATATATATATATATATATATATATATATATGTGCTCTATATATTGTGACCTACCAGATTGGCACCATGAAGGAATGTGGGAAGTCCACATTGTGCCAATAGTAGTCAGGGGTACCTAATAAAAAATGAATTGTACCAATCATTACAATTTTTTATGGGACCTAATAGGTGGAGAGGGAAATGGATTGTATCAGGAGTTGTTGGTTTGAAATCTAAACTAGTGGGAATGAGTATTGTTTGTCTGTAAAACTGGGATGAGTGTGTATTCATTAATTGTCTAATTTATTGTTTATTATCACTCCATGATCTAACTTCTATATGTGGGTACATGTCCATTCACATCATTAAACACTTCCCACCTCATTAATATTTCTAATTATCATTCAGAATTTTCATATTGCTATAACTATTTATTTTGCCACAGGTATTGCTAATATCTCTGTCATTAATAGACCTCTGGATTAATGGACAAGCAGGTGCACACACACCCCATCAGCTAGTATGATTTTTTATATTAACAATTTATTGAATAAAATCTCTCATTTGAAAATGTAAAAGTTATTTATTTCATTTATTATTAGTTAGTATTTGTAATTTAATATTTTTTTTCAATACTCTATTCCTAACATTTTTACAGTAATATATTCTTGCATATTTTTGACCTCATTATAACTAAACAAGGAGGGTGGCTAAAAGAAAGGAAAAGTTTTGAGGGAGGTGGAATATTGTTCTGAAAGAAAAAGCAATAAAAATAAAGTAGAGATATTTTTTTTGTAATAAAACAAGTGAACTTTATATTTTCGTTAAATTCTCTATTATTCTCTTTACTAAAAAACTGCTATCATACTATTCAAGCATAAATGCCAATGTGTAATTATGAAGGACACATAATATGATTGTTCAGTATTAAAGGAGAAACTTGGTTATTATATAAAAAATTGCTAACACAATTTGCTATATATTACTTATAATCAATAATATGATACTGTATTTACGTAAATTAAAAATAATTGGAAAAGTTATGCTGAACTATTTAATGAAATGTCTTATTGACTTTCATTTAATATGTTTTCTATTTTTATTGTGTAAAACCAAATTACCTTACCATTCACACCTATAAATGAGTGATAGAATGTGTGACTTAATGATATTTGATAATTATTTATCAGCAATGTGTATAAGTATGGATGACCAAATAACCCTGGACATAATCGTCATTAAATTTTATTAAATATTGAAAATTGAGATGGAACAGAGTTGAAAATAATGTGAATCATAAACATTTATTTGGATGATCTTGTTAAACTTTGAAGACTTTATGACAAATAAATTGATTCAAATATGCCCAAAAGTTGCTTCTGATTTTCATTAGGAAACCCTAAGTACATTGGAGATTATTATTGTTTTTCCAAATTTACGTTTATCTTGCAGGAGTCATGTTTATATGTTTTAATTTTGGTTATTCATCATTATCATCATGAGCTATGTGTACATTTCTATTCTTAAAATTTCAAGTGTGAACTAAGAAAAAAGGAAACTTTTATTTCAATAATAGAAGGTTTGACATGCATCTCTTCCCTTTGCATATGATATATTGGTAGATTTTTTATGTATAGTTTGATATTAATTATTATTATTATTATTATTATTATTATTATTATTATTATTATTATTATTATTATTATTATTATTATTATTATTATTATTATTATTATTATTATTATTATTATTATTATTATTATTATTATTATTATTATTATTATTATTATTATTATTATTATTATTATTATTATTATTATTATTATTATTATTATTATTATTATTATTATTATTATTATTATTATTAAGTATTTATATGCCTAATCTATTCTAGAATGTCTCAGAGATTTTGGTGTAAATTATACCAAACCAATAATATTTTCTTTTGTTGTGTTATATAAAAATGTTATATTCCATGCTCATAATATTTGTGCAAACAAAATGGTTTATCATTATTCATTAGTTGGTAATAATGATTATATACATGTAAATATTTATGCCAGTATTGCCAAATGGTCAATCTTACTTGATGGTATTTACCTTACTTTTAAATTCGATGTTTATATTTTTTTTAGGTATTAGTATTTTATTGTCTGATGTGGTTTTGAAATATTTTATATACGTTCATATTGTAATGGTCATATTGTACATTTGAGCAACAAAATCCAGAGTTTTAGCAAATCATACCAAGGCTGATCGAAGTGAGCTTGATGAGACCCCAAATTCAATCTCACCTATGTTAATTTACCAACCCTCAAAGATTTACTATCTTACAGATGACATATATAAAGCTACACCAGTATTTTCTTAATTCGCACCCTGGCAGTAGCACATCAGTAAAACATAAGAATATAATTTATATTGGCATGAATAATGTATAGCTATATAGGTGTGACTCAACTAACAGACATCATTAATTTAGACTGTGATTCATAAATATTCAAGCAATAATTTATTACTAGTTAATAATCAACTAAGGAATTATGAGCAAAATTTAGACATTAAGCAGAGTTATATTTCAAACAAATTTAATAAAACCAAAATTTAAGTAATAAAGTAAAATAAAATAAAATAATTGAATGTCACAAATTTGTTTCACTCTCAGGTGATAATGATAGAATAACTTACAGGCTATTTTAACTTACATATTTAGTATTGGGTCTCACATGCAAATGATGATGATTTATCAAGTTACATTTTGTTTAAGTTTGCAGATTTAACATTTTATCTCACTCTCAGGTGATGATAATTTATAAAGTTACATTTTGTTTAAATTTACAGATTTATTATTTTCTCTCACTCTCAGGTGATAATGATTTATAATTTGCCAAGTTACATTTTTATGAGCGCTATTATTATAGCAATACACATTTATTTCAAGTTTAGCTCATGATTATCTATGCCCTATTTATGCTATGTTTTGTGGCTTAGATTTGCTTTAGTTAATCCAAAGAAGTGATCATCTTTAATCATAATTAATATTTTATATGATTGATACACAATTCTCTATATAGATTATAAGCTTACAAAACCAGATTGAGTTTCAGATCAAAGCTGAACTATAAATTATTATGGAGAGATAAACTGATGGTGGGTAGTAAGACTTCAGATACTCAGGCATATATAAAACATACCATCTGAGTCTGTGCATCTCGAAGGTGCTCTTGTTTATAGGATTTGTTACCATGTAACCAGTTCCTTGTTTTACAGAGCCCATTGCTGTGAAAGAGACCTTCTTAGTCTGGGTGATCAAACAGTTTATCAGGATATGTGGATGATTTTGATCCAGTCTTAAGTGGAAGTAATGAGATGATCCTTAAAATCAAAACCCATTTTGGAATGAGAGCTGTCTGAACTAAATATATGGGATGACCATAAAAACCAGAAGCCCATTCAAGAAATAATATACAGCAATGGGTAAATGCACATATGCATTTCCTAAGAACACATTCACTCCACTGCCTACATTAATATATATATATATATATATATATATTATAAACAAAAATGCAAGTTAAAAAACTTGCTAACGCTTGTATTTATGTCCACAGATGGCGTCCTACCAGAAACACCTATCAAGCGTATTTTCGTTTACATAAACGTCAGAGTAGTTAGTATTCACTATCTCTAACTATAATTCCACTTTCAGATCATGATTTCAAGCTATTTGCTATCGTCAGTGAAAGACAGGAATAAAGAAACTAGATCTAAATACAAACTCTGAGCGTTTATGAAACAATTTCTATTCAGCTTGCAAGCGTGAATTTTTTAGACACGTAATGTCTTCAAACTCAGCATAGCAAACCAGATAGCTATATGGGTCTGATCTCAGTTCAGCATCACCACATAGTAGAAGCCTCTGCAATCTATATCATTGCAAGAAAGACCTCAAAGGTACATTTATGATAAACAAAAATGCAAGTTAAAAAACTTGCTAACGCTTGTATTTATGTCCACAGATGGCGTCCTACCAGAAACACCTATCAAGCGTATTTTCGTTTACATAAACGTCAGAGTAGTTAGTATTCACTATCTCTAACTATAATTCCACTTTCAGATCATGATTTCAAGCTATTTGCTATCGTCAGTGAAAGACAGGAATAAAGAAACTAAAAAAAATTCACGCTTGCAAGCTGAATAGAAATTGTTTCATAAACGCTCAGAGTTTGTATTTAGATCTAGTTTCTTTATTCCTGTCTTTCACTGACGATAGCAAATAGCTTGAAATCATGATCTGAAAGTGGAATTATAGTTAGAGATAGTGAATACTAACTACTCTGACGTTTATGTAAACGAAAATACGCTTGATAGGTGTTTCTGGTAGGACGCCATCTGTGGACATAAATACAAGCGTTAGCAAGTTTTTTAACTTGCATTTTTGTTTATCATAAATGTACCTTTGAGGTCTTTCTTGCAATGATATAGATTGCAGAGGCTTCTACTATGTGGTGATGCTGAACTGAGATCAGACCCATATAGCTATCTGGTTTGCTATGCTGAGTTTGAAGACATTACGTGTCTAAAAATTCACGCTTGCACGCTGAATAGAAATTGTTTCATAAACGCTCAGAGTTTGTATTTAGATCTAGTTTCTTTATTCCTGTCTTTCACTGACGATAGCAAATAGCTTGAAATCATGATCTGAAAGTGGAATTATAGTTAGAGATAGTGAATACTAACTACTCTGACGTTTATGTAAACGAAAATACGCTTGATAGGTGTTTCTGGTAGGACGCCATCTGTGGACATATATATATATATATATATATATATATATATATATATATATATATATATATATATATGCAAAACATTAGTTTCTTTCTATAGAACCACCATAAATCAGTTCATAAATTAGCATTTATAATTATGCTATTAAAGAATTATAATGAATCTAATTTTGTAAGATATATATATGTTGAAACTCTCAGATTTATGTACCTGCCTGTTTCATGTATTTTGCCCACACATCTATCTATATGCCAGGTTTAAACCCTTTTGGAATAACCATTTAAATAACATTAAATTACTTTATGTGCAGAATCAGATATAGATATGCATGCGTAAGTCTGTAATTTAATAGTATATGTATATATTACAGATATGTAACCATTTTATAAATATATCTAGTTTAAGAAATATTTTAGTTAAAATTATTTAGCCAATTTTGTTGCTGTATTATTGAAATCACATGTGTATATTTCCTGTTATTCTGCATGTATGGTTATAAAATTAGGTTTCTGCTAGTTATGAAATTAACTTTGTCAAAATAACATTTGATTTTCGTAAACAATATTTGAAGTAGGTCACACATTGGTCCTAAAATAGAGTGAGCTTGATTTTGTAAATATAAAGTGTTAATAACAAAATACGTAGAAAAACCAAAATCTCAATTAGTTTTCATAATTAAAAGTGTTTTTCTAAAATAAATAAATGTTTTTTTCTACTGGTTATAGCTATTAAATATGTTTTGCTAAAATAAATAAATGAACTTTTCAGCTACGGACAAGCTTGTAAAAAATTAACAGGTGACCAGAGTTTGAAAAGTATAAACACTAAAAGTTTTGTCACCAAGGATCGATCATGTATATAATAAGTGAAGTGTAAGCATAATCCATGTTCATTTCACCTTCAAAATTTTGGGGTAAGTTAGGTGACACTCACCTCTCAGCCGTTAGCTGGGAAATGGAAAAGACTTTTTTTGATAAAATACAATGATGTACACCAGCAATGCTGCCCATATAAAAGTCTGCATTAACTTTAAATGATCATCAAAAGTGTCAACTTATTATCCTCTCCAGTGCCTAGAACTAACTGCTATGAAAAACAACTGAATGGTAAATTTTCTCTCAGAGCTCTGTTTATAAACTGTGACTTTCGATTCTTTCTTTTAAAAGCTAGCTATTTATTAAATCTGCCTTTCTAAACACCTTTTCTAAAAGTCTATAAAGAAAGCTACAGAATGTAATGTTTAAATCTTGTCTGAATGTAAAACTTATAATATTGAATTCACTGTTAAAATGTAAAACTCTAATCTATTTTAAACTAAATGTATAATTCCCAGTATTTTATGCCTATTTCTAAATCTATTCAATTTATTCTATGATGTTATCATTTTAATATTATATATGTATTTAATATGCCAAATGACTCGAAACTGCAAGTATTGATAAATATAATTTTAGCTTATCGATCTGTGAAGATAATTTCAAATCTTCACTATAATAAATATTAAACAATTGAATTATTATTTTTCTTTCTCACTTGCTTTTTCGAGATCATATTATTATTTTACTGATTAATTTTTGGGTATTAATATTCTAATAATCAGTCATTATCTAGTTAAGATTGTAGTTTGCTTAATTCTAGTTATGAATTATAACTATTTATATATGTAACTCGTACATCATAGGAACTAGCTACAAAGATATTCTCAAAGCATATTTTAATGTTTTACTCCTAATTATCCCTCAAAAATGCTTTGTCCTCCTTAGATTAATATAAGTCGAGATACAGGTGATAATATTAAACTAGGTTACTAATTAATTTAGTCCCTAAATAGTATATTTAAAATACTAAATTTGAGAACTGGATTGTATAGACATGCAAATAGACGCTATCTAATTTTAAGGCACAATAATATAATTTTACGTATTTGTGTTATATATGTATAAGTTGCGTATGTGTCCTTACAAAGTATGCAATGTACAATTATCTGCTTGCTGCATGATTATTGATGAGTTGCTGATTGAGGTCACTCTCAACCACTTTAGTTTGAGTAAAACACACACCTTTAGAACTAGGGCATAAGGACCTAGATGATTCATAATTAATATTTTTCTGACTCCCTGAACTACTAATGTACCTATTCATAGTAAGTTGAGTGGTTTTAGGGCAAACCAAGTCTTTGAGGCTGAAGCCCATGAATAATGACCCATTTGCACCTTTGAGCTTTATTAATATTTTTATATGTGTCATAGAGGATATAGGTAAACCTATTATAAATCAGTTTTCTCTCCTTTTATATCAAATGCTTATCTAGCATTAGAGTATACCCTAATCTAGATTAACATGCTAAACTGCGTGTCTCTGAGTCTAATTACATGCTCAAATTAACTTTGTAAAGATAGACGCCATATGAGTGCTATTAAGTTAGTTATATAACTTTGGCTGTATAGTTCTGTATGATCTAGCAGACTACAAAAGAGCTAGAAATTTGGCATATTAATATAGGCATAAACTCCAATACCACACTACACATTATTAAATGCTTATAATGAGATAGGTAACATTAATCTCATTAATTATATAACACCTGTGAGCATAATATCTCACATTTCCAACATATAATTTTGTAGAAAAGACTCTTGCTACAAAATATTCAAGAAATGGAATGCATAATTATTTCATTTGCATAAATTTGCATCACTCCAAGTCAATTTATTATATTTTGTAATACGGCTATGATTATGAGGGCTTGGACCTTGAAAGCACTTAGCCATTTAATGAATAGATATTAAAATAATATATATTTGCTTTATTTATTTTTAGCTTTGTGTGCATGTGCGTGTTAGTGCATTTTATATATTTTGATTCATAATTAGCCACAAAGTATAAACTATTTGCTTATTTGTTATTGTTTTATTAAATTAATAATATTTAAAATTATAACTCATTTTCATATTTTATTGTCCATGAGTTCATTTAATCCAACTCAAGATTTAATTGCACCTACATCATTACATCTATAGGTAGATTATTCTATTAAATTTCATGATCAATCATTGATACTTTAATTAACCACATAGTGTTTTGTGTGTATATCTCAACAAATCAGTGCTCAATTAGTTAATTTACAAGTCTTTTGTTTTATGCTGAGTGACTGCTGAACCAAGGTTAAATGGAATGTCTGTTTATGTTGAGAAATGTCATCCATAGGGTATTAAATCATTGAGCAGAGGTGAAAGGATTGAATGTTGGTCAGATTCTGGATCCCAACATCCAGATTCGATCAGCTTTAGTGTATTTTGCCTGTGTTCTAGATTTTGTTACATGGAGGGATAATTCTTACTGTTACAATATATATATATATATATATATATATATATATATATATATATATTATATAAACTCTGTCAGATAATGAAAATTATTCTACATGAATCAAGCATGATAAACAGAGCACAAAAACATTAATTGTAAACAACAATTAGCCAAGCACTTTCGGTACTGTATACCAGATTCATGGTGACATACTGGAACTGAACAGTTAATATTCCAGTGCATTCTCAGTGGAACACTAGTGTTATGGTGATTAATAATATTTTTAGACTTCACAATAAACCAAGCCTTTTTCAACTTCCTTTTCCAATCATGTGACTCATTGCACACAGTAGTAATATTTTGAGGATAAAACTCATGACCACAATTACTTTCATGATTTGAAAAAACAGAATTAACCTGCAAATCACTTTTACATTTTTTGTACTGATAAATATGCTGTTTCAAACGCGTTAAAAATTGGCTTTTGTTTCCCCAAAATAAATAGCATTACAATGAATTTTTTTGCAAGTAATGGAATGAACCACTCATACTTATTCATTTCTTCTACATTATCCTTTGAATTGTTTATTAATCTATTCAAACACAAAGGGGAATGGAATCCTACATTATAATCTTCACTGACAATATTTTTTTTTTAATTTCTTACTTATAGGTTGCACATAAGCTAAAGAAAACCACTTTTTGACAGCTTTATTATTTATATCCACTTTATGTTTGAACTTTAAATTTTGATAAAACAAACACAATTGTCTGTGTAATATAGTCTTTTTATATCCCACCTTTATCAAATCATTCTTATATTTTTCAATATTATCTTTCCTATCAGCCTCAAATTTACAAAGATGCAAATTACGATATAAAAACATTTAAATCCAGCCATTTTACAATTTAAAGAAAGATTTGATGATGGATGTATAAAACCCCTTACATTCAATGGTTTAACAAACATTTTATACCCAAACATATTACAGCATTTATATACATTTACATGTAAATACTTTAAAATACCATCATTTTCAAAATCAATAGTCCATGACAAACCAGAACTCTCATTTAATTCATTGAACATATTCACTATCACTTTTTTTGAACCATACACAAAAACATCATACACATATCTTCTATATATTAAATCATAACTCCTTATAAATGGCTTCACTATATGTTTTTCCATTTCTGAAACATATAAACTACACACAATATCACTAACTGCTAACCCCATTGGCCAACCATTTTTCATTTGATAATGATCCTTTCCATATCTTGCAGTAATATCCACATTAATCCATTTCAACACATCCATAATAAATCTGGATTTACAAGAGTCTAAATTACAATCCATCAAAAGTTTATTAATTACACTTATCGATTTATTATGGTCCACAGATTCATACAACTCGCATATATCCACTGATGCCATATAATCATCATAAAACCCCTTGGCAGACTCCAAAATCTGAACAAATTGAAATGTATAATTGATTGTATATTTTCCAAAACCCACCAAATCTTGTAACCATTTTCCAACCAATTATGATGCTTTCTGATAATAACAACCCCCAATATCCATCATCAATCTTAATTGAACATTCTCCTTATGAACTTTAACATTTGCAAACAAATGTGGAACAATTGCAGCTTATGGATAAATCCTCAAATATTCATCTCTCTTAAATATTTTACCAACATACAGTCACAACACATTGCAAACAAACTTATCCTTATACACTTTTAACTTATAATTCTCAACTTTTTCAAAGTTCAATTTAACAATTTGCTGATAATTTTTTTCTTTTTATATATATATATATATAAAGAAAAAAATTTATATTAATAGATATATATATATATATATATATATATATATATATATATATATATGTCCATCTATTAACACAAATCTATTGCCTTTACCTTCTTTTGCACAAATAATACTTTTATCTTTCAGCAACATTCTGAAATTACTAATCGTTCTATACCACTTCTTATCCTCTGCAAGATTATAATAACAATCTTTTAACATGGAGCAACCTGCTTAATCACCATCTTCTTCTTTTCAGAAAACTCATATGCTGTCTCAATGTCTGCAATAATCTCCATATTAAGATTCCTTCAACCACCACCAACAAATCTAGGACCACATTCCAACAAAGATTTAAATTCCATTGACAAATTTTCATTTGATAAATTCACAAAATTACCTTGTCCTTCTTTTTCTTCACTAAAAAAATTAAATTTATTCTCAAATTTATGCTGTAAAAACATTTGCAAACCATTACACTATGAATAATATCATTCGGTATTGAATAAAAATTTAAAATCCTCCACCTTCTTGCAATATTTAAATATAATTGTTTTTTTTACAATCTTTCACAATACACTTTAATAACGTAATCATCATTAAATCCATGGCTTCTCTCTTCCTGTAAGTGGAAGGGTTAATAACAAAATTGCAACAGTTTGGAAAAAACTTTAAATTTCATGCACTTCTTTAAGAACTTTAACCGCTCACCAAGTTTAACAATTTCTTTACAAAACTTCAAGGTTTCTATATACTTCCAATCATATTGATATTGATACTCCATAATTATACTTAAATTGTTTCATGTTTGTTTGCAAATGTTAAAGTTCATAAGGAGAATGTTCCATTAAGATTGATGATGGATTTTGGGGTTGTTATTATCAGAAAGCATCACAATTGTTTGCAAAATGGTTACAAGATTTGGTGGATTTTGGCAAATATACAATCAATTCTACATTTCAATTTGTTCAGATTTTGGAGTCTGCCAAAGTGGTTGGTGATGGTTATATGACATCATTGGATGTATGCAAGTTGTTTGGATCAGTGGACCATAACAAATCGATAGGTGTAATTAATAAATGTTTGATGGATTGCAATGTAGACTCTTGTAAATCCAGATTTATTATGGATGTGTTGGAATAGATTAATGGGGATATTACTGCAAGATATGCAGAGGATCATTATCAAATGAAATATGGTTGGCCAATGGGGTTAGCAGAGAGTGGTATTGTGTGTAGTTTATATGTTTCAGAAATGGAAAAACATATTGTGGAGCCATTTATTTAGGAATTATGATTTAATAAATAGAAGATAGGTGCATGATGTTTTTGTGTATGTTTCAAAAGATGTGATAGTGAATATGTTCAATGAATTAAATGAGAGTTCTGGTTTGTCATGGACTATTGAATTTGAAAATGATGGTATCTTAAAGTATTTACATGTAAATGTATATAAATGCTGTAATATGTTTGGGTATAAAATGTTTGTTAAACCATTGAATGTAAGGGGTTTTATACATCCATCATCAAATCTTTCTTTAAATTGTAAAATGGCTGGATTTAAATGTTTTTTATATCGTAATTTGCATCTTTGTAAATTTGAGGCTGATAGGAAAGATAATATTGATAAATATAAGAATGATTTGATAGGGGTGGGATGTAAAAAGACTATATTACACAGACAATTGTGTTTGTTTTATCAAAATTTAAAGTTCAAACATAAAGTGGATATAAATAATAAAGCTAACAAAAAGTGGTTTTGTTTAGCTTATGTGCCACCTATAAGTAAGAAATTAAAAAAAATATTGTCAGTGAAGATTATAATGTAGGATTCCGTTCCCCTTTGTGTTTGAATAGATTAATAAACAATTCAAAGGATAATGTAGAAGAAATGAATAAGTATGAAGTGGTTTATTCCATTACTTGCAAAAAAATTGATTGTAATGCTATTTATTTCGGGGAAACAAAAGCCAATTTTTTAACACGTTTGCAACAGCATATTTATCAGTACAAAAAATCTAAAAGTGATTTGCAGGTTAATTCTGTTTTTTTCAAATCATGAAAGTAATTGTGGTCATGAGTTTTTTCCTCAAAATATTACTACTATGTGCAATGAGTCACATGATCGGAAAAGAAAGTTGAAAGAGGCTTTGGTTTTTGCGAAGCCTAAAAACATTATTAATCAGCATAACACTAGTGTTCCACTGAGCATGCACTGGAATATTAACCGTTCAGTTCCAGTATGTTGCCATGATTCTGGTATATAATACCGAAAGTGCTTGGCTAATTGTTATTTATAATTAATGTTTTGTGCTCTGTTTATCACGCTTTATTCGTGTAGAATAATATATATATATATATATATATATATATATATATATTTATACTTTAGTACTCCTATATATATATATATATATATATATATAAGGAGTACTAAAGTATTTTTGGGGATAATTATAAGATTAAATTCTAGTTCTATGCTGCATTTAGTCACTTCAGCTAAATATTAACCACATTTTCATTTAAAGCAAAACTGTTTTAATCATTTATATTCACTTAATTATACACCTTAATAAAGATTTCTTTACTAGATATAGAAGGAAGTTTCATTTGTGTGCTCATAAATGCAAAATTATCTATATGTGAGACCTTCTAATCATTGCTCACCAGTCAACTTAAATGCGAGTAAACTTTGTTCTGAATTAACATAGCATAAACATATAAATAAATAATTGAAGATAATATTGGCATGGACTTAGCTAAAAAACATATAAAATTATAAATAAGATTTTATGAAAGTGAAATCTGAGATTTGGCTTTCTTTACTTAGTGAAAAAAAAAAATGAAATTAAAATATATTAAATATCAAATCAGGATAAATTATTTTAACTCAGCTTAAATCATATTAAATTATATCATTTTAAATTATATCAAATCAGACAAGATTTACAATACCTAATAATAATATAAACTTTACATATTAATTTAAGAATTAGTATTTGAAAGTTTGAAATACATTAGTTTATATTATATTGAATCAGTTTAAATAGGAAATATTTACAATACCAAATAATAATACAAAATTTACATTTTAGTTTAAGAATAAGTATTGTAAAGTTTGAAATACATTAGTTAAATTATATTGGCCATTTATAATAACTTGATATAGCTTTAATATGTTATGAGATTTAGTTTAAATGTTCATTTTAAAATTGCAGAAGTGGACCACTTTAAGTTCTTTTCTTGGGCATCTTCTTTTAGGAATGGTTATTCACTGTTGATCTTCAGCATGCTGTTACTTGTATTGGGCATTGGTCTTCCTGTTCAGGCATCCTGTAGACTACCCTCAGGCTCAGGAAAGCCTGTCTTTTCCGTACTTATCCAATCATTTTCATTATTAACAACTTTAACAATCTGTTTAATCTTAAACTTAATAATAGTCCAACTCCCTTAAAAACAAAATGGCTACAATAGTTTTTATACTCTTTCATCTCCCCTCTCTTTTTACTTTAGTCACATGTGTTTTCTTTATTAACTCCCTGTAATAAAGTGAAAACCAAAATCACCTGTTTTTCTTTATAGTTCTTAATTATTTCTTAAATTTCAGATCCATCTTCCTAATTAGTTTATTACATTCTAACATCCCAGTACAACTGCAGTTATTGACTTGTTTACCAGCTTTTGTCAAATTATTTTTTTTCATCTCACTATAAAAACTATTTTTATTTTCAATTTTATAAGTAGATCAAAATTATAGTGAGATGAATAAATTTTATTATTTCTTTATGAAAACAAATCTGAAATTTAACATCTTTATGAAATCTAGCAAAGCTTTGTTATATATGTGTAACAGAAACAGAATTTAATTCCATATGCAGAAATATAATTTCAAATACTACATTTATAAAATTATTTAACAATATTACATTTATAAAATTATTTAAATAAAGAAAACTTATAATGTTTAAACATGTCACACTATTTCTTCTCTGCATATACATATATCTTGGTCACACATACTTCAAAATTTACCTTTATTTAATAAACAGTAATATATATATATATATATATATATATATATATATATATGAGTTGATTTATTATATATATATGTGTGTGTGCACATATGAGTTGATTTATTATTTATATACATACGCTTTCTTCCTTGATAATTTAAAATAACAGAAATATTATCACCGACCAGCCTAACGGAGCTGAAGATTGCCCTACATCAGCAACGTTCGAAGATGATGACTTGATAGTCATTATTTGAAAAATAAAACCCAATTATAGAATGCTCTACGTGATGACTTGATCAATTTAATCAAAGTCAAACGAGCTTTTAAGTAAAACTATTTCAAAGCATTTATAAAATCATAGTAATTATGCCACAATCATCGTGCCCTTCCTCAACCTTAATAGAAAATAACAAAGTTGAATTAGAATACATTTATTTGATTCCTTTATTGGGCCTTTGCAAAAAAACGTTTTAAGATTATATATGAATAGATAAATAAATATTAGTGAAACGAGGAAATAGCTGGGGCATAGATTAAAAATGGAGCTAATAATTTATTATTAGCCAATTATAAAAATAGTAAACATTTAATAATTTCTTTCGACTCGATGATTAATAGAACTGTATAAGTCTAGTTCTAATGGGCAAAAATTAACTATCAGAATTAAGATTATATTTTGCAGAAGGCAGATGGAACAAAGGAATTCATCGAGTCGAAGAATTATTGGCATATAATTAAAAATAAACAACATTAATAAATTACATTTACTATATATATATATATATATATATATATATATATATATATAATATAGTAAATGAACCACCATCGTGAGAAAGGAAAGTTAATTTTAAATACTAGAAGTTGAGAGAATTACGATATAATAGCATAAATAAAAGTAAGTTTACACAGAGATTATTACACAGAGATTATTATATTTATAGAATGAAAAGAGCTCTTAAAGGGAGTGTAAAGTAAAGTTTGGAACTGTCCAGAAAGTTTAAGGTTCATTATGGAAATATATTACCCATTTCTTCTGGGCTGGATCCTTAGGTTACACATCCGAGTTGGTAAAAATGTAGGCACCATTTGATTGATCACTTGAACAGCATTTTATTTGATTTTGGCAGCCTGATTTGTCCGGAAAGAATTTAGCAGCTTCATTGAAGATTCTCAAAGGGCTTCAGGAACCATAGCCAGATTCCTGATGTTCTAGCCCTTCACCATAATCGAAACACTATTTAAAACGCACCGAGTTTACTGCACTTCTCTACAACAAAGATGGCTTCCCTTTTCTCCAAACTTTTCAGAGCTATATATACTGTCCTCTGATGCCTTCAGGCTAGCACTTCTTTCATTATTGATGTTTTTAGATTTACTGGTTGTTTTTAGATTCATTCTTTCAATAAGGCTTTCAAATGCATTAATTTGAATTCATTTTCTAATTAGAAAATGAATTCTTAAAATCA
>JAQFVV010006498.1:344106-534106 GCA_028023455.1 Epiperipatus broadwayi
TTTTAATTAGAAAACTCCCCCCTCTTTTTTCTAATTAATAAAACTTTAACTATTGTTTTTTGGAAAGGAAAAATCTGAAAGCTTATCGAAAGAATGTAGCTTTAAATCAATAAAACTTTAACAAATTATTGAAAAATAAAATCAAACATTCCCGACGCAATGAACTTTCAAACAATTATATATATTTAAATATTTACAAATATATATACACAATCCACGCAGTTATAACATATAAACTCATGAATAATTCTATCATGAATTTATTAATAGCATTGATTAATTTTAAACTGAAAGTAATTAATTTTAATACGCATTTATGAAATAAGTTATTCTTTATGGAAATTAGCATGAATTGAATGTATAAAGCCCCATTGCATCGGAAATTTAAGGTTAGTAGTATGGGTTTGAAGTGGGCTTATGGTTTAGATGTCATGAAGCTAGGATCGAACTCAGATTCGACTGCTTCAATATATATATATATATATATATATATTAAGTTAAAAATCTGAAATTTTCAGACATACATATGTCTTCTAATCCAGTTATATTATATATATATATATATATATATATATATATATATATATATATATATATATATATATATATATATATATATATATATATATAGGACTGAACTAATTACAGATACAATACCTATTAACAGTTTTAGAAATATAAAATCACCAAAGCCATTATAACAATAAAAATCACCAAATAATCCTGTAAGATGACTTAATTAAATAAGCTTGAATTTACAAATGTTATATATAAGGATTGCAAAACAAGCTATTAACTAGGTTTGTAAAATATCTGCAATGTTATACATGTTTCTGGTCCTGGCATCCTTAGTGTGGTGCTGTGATGTTCAAACATTACCATAACAATAACAGACCAAGCCCAGCACTTTATCTAATGTATAACTATTAAGTAAAAAATCTTCTATTTTTCAGATATCCATGTCTTCTATTCCATCTATTTAATTCATTTATCCATATGGTACTGAACTAAATTCAGATATACCATATATATAAAATTCTCAAGAGTGTAAAACAATATTTTACTATTGGTAGAAAATTTATATCTGCAATAAAGAAAAAATATATAAAACTATTACTAAAAAGAGATATGACATCAAGAAATGAGTACAAGTCTTCTATCAAGAGTTAAATAGTCATAAAAAACAAGTGTCTTATATATCTATTATATCTTTCAAATTGAACAGAATTTTAAATGAAGAAGTAAGTCATGCAATTAAATTTATGACAAAAAAGGCTCCAGGTAATAATGGAATTATAATTCACATATTAAAAAAACGGGTGGTTAAATAAAACAAATAGCAAACTTATATATCCAATGTCTAAAGACAAAAAAGTATCAGGTGAATGGAAGATGATAGTATTAATATTTTAAAAAGATGATAAAAAGATATTACAAATTACAGCCCTATAAGCGTTTTATCAGTTTTAAACGAAAAAAATACCAAGATAATTCACACCTTGTTTAAGGACAACATTGGATTTCCACCATCTAAGAGAACAAGCTGGATTTAACAGTGGTATTACTACAGTAGATCATATCCAGGTATTTAATAAAGTTATAGAAAGGACAAATGAATATGAGTTGTCATTATGCTTTAGATATGTAAATTACCAAAAGGTATTTGATTCTATAAACATTTCTTAAGTCATTAAAGCATTGGATCATCAAGGTATAGATCCAGGATATTGCATATTTTGAATAATATTTATAAAAATGTAACACCAACAGTTATAATTTATAATGATACTGAAAAAATCAGCATTGAGAAATGTGTAAGATAGATTCACTCCATATCTCCCAAAAAATTTTTAGCAGTGCTGCAAAACGTTTTGTGTGGATAAAATGGTAATCTAAGGGAGTGGTAGTAAATGTAAATTATGTAAGTCATTTAGATGTTGCACATTATCTAGTTGTGTGTTTTTTTTTTTACAAATAATGTTTTACAGACTTAGGAAGAGTTGCAAAAGTTATCAGATAAAAGTAGGAATGTAGCATTAAAGTTAAACGTTAAAAAGACTAAAGTAATGGTCATTGCAATTTTCTCAAATTATGAAAATAAAAATTGATTATAATGAGTTAAAATAATTTAACAGCTACAAACATCTTTGTCATATTATTAATACTGATGTAAACATGATGGATAAAATTAATCATATAAGTAAACTTGGTTGGAGTTCTTTTGATAGAAACAAATTCATAATAAAAGGAAATATGTCTGTGTATTTGAAAAAGAACTTTTTTAATAAATATGTTTTAACATTTCTTACTTATGTATCTGAAACTTGGACCCTTAACAGACCAGAAATACAAAGACTTCAGACCCTTCAAAGAAGTATGGAGATATACATGTTAGGAGTAACACAGAAAAGATCAAAATCACAATATATGGGTAAGACAGAAACCAGGTGTTATAGACTTTATTGGAAAAAATAAAAGACTGAAGTAGAGTTGGGCTGGATATATTGCTAGTTGAGATTATAATAAAGGGACACTAGAATTTTTACACTGGATTCCAAGAGATTGTAAATGACCCAGAAAGAGACAACATGTGAGATGTATGGATGAAATAAGAAATTGTGCAAGGGTGATGTGGAGAAGAGAAGCTAAAAATCTGAGAAGATGGTATGAAATTTTTGAGACCTCCTGCAGTGGATTAATAATGGTTGATGGTGATATATATATATATAATATATATATATATATATATATATATATATATATATATATATATATATATATATATATATATATATATATATATATATATATATATATATATATATATATATATATATAACCTATTTAAATTAATTAATCTATTAATTTATATCTAGAAATTTATTTTATTTCTTTTATTGATATAATTACCAGTATTAATTAGTTATTATTATTATTTCCAACCCAATATCTAATCAGTTAGTTAGTTGGTTTATCCACACTTGTGCCACTAATTTTTATCTGATTGGTTGCTATGGCTAAATAAATTCAATTAAAGAATTCGGAAGCATAACGATTCGTATATGAAGATCTTCACCCGTATAGAACGGTAACAAACCATATTTTCCTAATAGCTCGACGTTTGGTTAGTTATAATAATTCAGATACAGCGATATGCAGTCAAGACAGAGATAGAATTTTTAAAAAAAAGTATCATTAATAAAATAAATTTAAAAAGAAAATTTAGAATAAACTACCATTCTCTCTCTATCCAAAACACATTCTCTGAGCTGTAAGTATTTGCACTGTTCGACAATGATGATGATTTTTTCATGTAATTGTTAATATTACTGACTAAAACAAAACATTCATTAATTTGCCAATATGATCTCAATATTTTATTATTATACAATCAGAAGTTTCAATCTCTTAAGCCATGCCATGCTTGTAATATTGATCATAATTGATCACTCCTTAATTTAAGAGCACTTATAATAATGATATTAATCTCAGGGTTCTCAGTTATATTTAAGAAAATGCTCGGCAGTATTGTGTTGTCGCATATGACTGACATTCTGGTCGGCTATAGGAAACATTTACCTTATTTAAATTACGGATATCCTCATCCCCATATCAACTATTATAATATTTAAAGAGATGATAACCAGATTCAATAACAATGCATAATTTTGAATAATACAGCCCTTTTTATCCAGAATCTCAGTCAGAATGATGAAAAGACAAGGGTGCTTTTGTGTCCTTCCATCATCCATGACAACACAATAATTTAACTAAGATTTATTACTTAGACACTTCACTTAAATGTGTACTGAACAATGTGCAACCAAAGCTAGTAGTTTGGGAATAAAGTCATTTTTACACACACATAAAATAAAATGTCTTAGTCTGAAGTTTTCAATCCCATAAATAATTCTTATTAAACTAAAATATAATGAAATATTCCAATCTGCTTAAATTTATCTGTCTGGTGTATTGAGTTTTAGGAGTTTAATGATTTCGGACTCAAGGAAAGTATTGCAAGTATTATGCAAATAAACTTTTATTTAGCACACAAGAAAAATGACTCTAAACAACGTGTAACAAGACTATAATTTATTATTAAAGTTTAACAAGATTATAATTTATTATTACAGTTTAACAGGACTATACTTTATTCTTAAAACACTAAACAAACATATAATTTATTCGATCCCATATGGATAAAACAACATGTAACTAACATTAATTTGTCTATACTTTTAGACCTGGATTAGAACTACTACTTCATCTTTTTACAATTATGCAAATTGAATAAAAAAAATACATATTATTATCGATACATCAACTCATCCATTTAGTGTATCTTATATGAGCTTCTACTCAACTTTATTAACTAAATATTAGTTTTGGAATAAAAACAATCTGATTATATGCAATACGTAAAACGATTTTTATGATAATATATTTAATTAAATGATGGTTTGTATTTAGATAACTTATTATAATTTATGGGCTATTTATCAAACGTTACACTTACCATTTTTATATTTAACTTAATACCACTTAAGTTGTGATACACACTTTATTCATAAGGATAATCTACATTATTAGTGTCACTTACTCATTAACCAGAATTAAACATTGTATTTGAATCCTCCATTGATAAATAAGCGTTTCTAAATCACGCAATTTTAAACTTACTCTCTCCATTGACCTACATGTGAATTACTAGCAATATTCCGCCACACAATCCAGATATTGATCATAGTACTAGCGCACTATTTATACTAAAATGGATCTTGAGGAATTAACACCTCCAATATACCCGTTATCTTGCCCTAACTTTCTAAACAAAACACAATAATCAACACCTTCCGTGGTGGAATTATCTCTATTTGCTCATGAGGAATATGGAATAACACCGAAGGTCAGTAGAGTTAACTACTACATTAAAATATTTTGGTGGTTTCTTGCCTCTTACTTGGGCATAATACGAACACACACCAAATATAATCCTCTCCTGGGATTTAAACAAATGAAGTATACTACATGCGAGATAAATTCTTGATCGTCCTAACTATGAGAAGCGATCACTTGGGCTATAAAACATGCCCGAATACTAGATTTAACTATTCCCCTCATGGAAAACAAAGCTTTTGGGGAAATCATTTTCATCCCACAAAATAAACGTATTATAAAAATTATCTAAGCTGATATTAAGCATATACTGATGCTTTATCTGGGCAAGACAAGCAAATACACTAATTATACTAAAATTATGTTATGGGGTATACTTAGATCAACATCTGAAATCAATGGATATCACAGAATAAAAGTATAATAATTTTCATTTTACCAAAGGAACATTCAACAAGTAATTGATAGCATATTATCTCGAACTAAATAAAGTGAATGTGTTAATAAAGAATAATTGGGAATAAGTTCCTCAATTAATACAGTATAAATTCGTTTCAAGCTTGAGACAAGAAATATCTTGTATAGCAATTCTTTTTAATTACTTCTGATAATTTTTTTTTATACCCATTAAATATCTAAATATTTTCTTTCTTTTACGTATCTAACATAAAAAATCTCTACCTACAATTGTATGTAATAATTAAAACATATTTTATAGATTTTTTTTTCCATGTCAAATATAAATTTAACCTAGAATAATTACATGAAAACATATCTTTATGATTACAAGGTCATTTAAATATTACTTGACTATACAGCCTTTAACCTGTTGATATAAAAAAAATACATATAATTTTACAAATTAGTAAAAAAAAAATCATTACTTAACAAGTGCTTATTATCTCACTAGAAAAATGTTTTCCGTTGGGCAATTTATCCAGATGAAGAACTTGATCCAGTCGTAGTTCACGAAGCAAATTTAAAATAAACACATTTTATTATTTCATTTATATAAAAGTTGCCTCCATTCTGGTGCACTTAATAAATTAGGCAAAGAAAAACATAGCAGTGTTGGATGTTAACTCTTCCTTGAATTAAACTGCTATAATTTTGGGATCCAAGAAAACAATACATATTCTAATGTAGACGAATATTTTATTCTAAACGATAACACACACAATTCTTTTCCTTTTCTATTATTGATGATACGCACCATTTTTAACTAGCTGGCTTATGAATAAAAAAATAATGCGCGAATTTTCCAAGATACTATTATTATAATGATTGCAACTGACTTACGTGGATATGAAGTTTTAATGACTCCAATTGATGTATAATATAACATATTATATTATGGTTATAATTAAGTCACTAATGTTTTTAGTTTTTGTTCCTATTCTGGGAATTGTAATTTTTCTTTAATAGGGAATTCTCGTAAAATGCACACATACAAATTTTCCGATATTTGCCTTGAGAAAATTTATATATATATATATATATATATATATATATATATATATATATATACATATATATATATATATATATATATATATATATATATATATTGTGCCCTTTTATATGGGTCACCATTTAAGTTTTGTGCTAATCTAGTAGAAAATTTTAAATTTAAGAAGTATTTTAAAGTGTGATGTTGACTTTGCTTGTGGTAATGTTACCATAAGTTTAGTTAAAGCAATCTATGAGTGTTTGATATGTGGATTGTGTTGGTATTGAGAAGATATTTAAAATGATGATGATTATGATGTAATACTGCATTAATATGTTTAATAACAAATGTTTGAAGCTAAAGTATTTAAAAGATAAGTTTAAATTAGACAAAAATATTTATTTAATTTGAAATATATGTTAAAAGTGAATAAAAATATTTTAAATTATAAGTACTTAAATTGAGATTAATATTTGATTTTAATCATATCAAATAATTATTTTAAAATCTGATATAATATCTTATTTATTTGTAAAAATAAATATTTATTTTAAAAAAGCAATTGTTAAGTTTATTTTTAGACAAGCGTTCTTGTATTATAAAGAACAGATGTTTGTTAAATTTATACACACATGCGTGGAAGTTGTCTAATAAAGTTGCGTAATTATTTTACAAAATCATGTTGTAAAATTTATAAATAATACGTGAGTTATCACGAGATAAAAATAAAGATATTAATGTAAAGTATTAAATTTGATTTTTAAAAATATTGGCTTTAAAAATATAACGTATTTAAAAAGATTTAGTTTATTTTAAATGATCTTATAAAAGTTAAGATTTAAATTAAGTGAGAAATAATATTTCAAAAGAATGTTTAATAGATTTAAATAAACGATAAATATTGTTTTGAAAGAATTTGATAAAATATCAAAATATTAAATAAGTCATTATTTATTTTTAATATTGTGTTGGTAAATATGTAAATAAGAAAATTTAATTGTTTAATCGTACCAATCAGATAAGGAGTTTCTGGCAGTATATAAGCTGGATTCAATTGTTGAGGGGGTCTCTCTACAATAAAACTTCTAAGTCGTTTGTGCTATTAAAAAAAATAGCCAAGTAAATTTATAAACGCTCTTAAAATCAGTTGTAAAATCATAAGAGTGTTATTGAATAATTTATAATATTTTAAAGTAATGAATATGCAGTAGAAACTTAATAATTCCCTATTATCTTCTCAATATCGAAACTCAATTTACGTACAAATGATCATGGAAACATCACGTATCGGAAAAATATATCAGAAACTTTATGCTAGAAAAATAACAGACGCTGGATTAGTACAGAAAACTATAAGATGGAAAAAAGTAGTATTTTGGACTATAAATAGTTTTAAAGTTAAATTACTATTGTCTGTTATTAATAGATATTTTAAAGAAATAAAAATACTTCTGTGAAAAAAAAGTATTTTGACAAATTATAGAAGTAAAATGTATATCTTAAGGAAAGATATAAGAAGCAGTAGTAATTTTAAATAAATACTTGCCTTGTTGGGTCTTTATGCTTAAAAGACTAGATACTGATAATTTGAAAAGGCAAATATATTATAAGTATAAGTATTTTAAAAAATCGTAATATAATAAAATTATTTTATTAAAGTTATCTAAACGCTGGACGTTATAGATGGAAAAATTAATTCTTACCGGAATATGGTTAATTATAAATGCGCAAATAATACATGGATATCCAAATCAAGTTAAACTAAGCCAAGCCAAACTAAGTTAATTTAAAATAATTGAAGGATAATTTTATAAATTATAACTTAGTTTTGAAATAATAACTTTTTGAATAATAATCTATGAAGAACTGGATCTAGAATTTATAAACTATCTTTGAATTTTATTTGTTTTCTTGTGGAACTTATTATTTTTTAAAAAAAATAAACGTTATCATTTTTTTATTATAAACTTTCAAGAAACACGTGATTCAACGGAACAGGAAATAGTGTTATATTGACTTTATACGGAGGATATTTGTTAGAACTTTTATGGTAGGACAAAAGTCGACGATGGACTATGTAATATGATTTTATTTTATTTATTTAACATAAAATTTAAATATTATTAAACTCTTAAAAAGTAGGTTAGGTACATTTATTAAATAGTAACTTAAAAATAATATAATAATTAATTACATAAACTTATTTTATAATTAATATAACACGGAATATTCTAATGAATGTTTATGAGTGAAAATGTGAATGATTTTTATTTTATGAAGCTGCAAATTCCGAAGAATACTGGATAGCAGGATGGACAATATTATTATTATGGTAAAAATATTGTATAATGATTTTTAATGAATTTAATATGTTTTTCTTTAGATCAACTGAATATTATGTTGTTGTAGAATGAATGGATAAATATTTTATGAAAACACATACATTATATTGGCAACGAACTTTATTAAAATATGCATAATTTTAATTTATAATATAAACCTAATACAACATTACGTAAGAAATTTAGAAATAATTATATGATTCTTTCATAAATAATTTTGATATTTTATTTATGCTTAGTATTAAAATGATGTTTATTATTTATCTAAGTAATTATTTTATTTTTTGCAATTTAGAAAAGGATTTTAAAAGTCTATATTTTTCTGTATTTTGTTTATTGAATAAGTTAAGTTACGTTATGAGTAGAAGCCTATATTTAGATTGAAAAGTTTACTAAGTATAGACAATATAGTATGAGTAATTTGGATAATGAATATTTTATTTGAAGTTGATATTTGTTTCCGGAAAGTGTTTTAAATGAGTTTAGAATATGTTTGATAGATAGAAATTTATTAGAAAGGTTAGTAAAGCACATAGGGTAAAATAATGATTTTACACAGAAAGGAATCATAAAATTTATCTAATGTAATGTTTTATGAATTTAAAATTGATAAATGATTTAAATATTAATGTTTGAATAATACAGATATAGAATGCATATTTTATAAAACATATAACAGGAATTACATTAGGTGGAATATAATTATAGCCAATCATTTGTTTTACATTATAAAGAGATATTGATTTTATATAAAGCTATTAAGCAATGTTAATAATAAAGTGAATACATGATAATACATTATAAATGATAATATTTAATTAATGTAGTTATTTAATAGGTAGAGCTACATTATGTACACATGCTACAGAGATAGTTTTGACATATATTATTATTTGTAATAATTAAAGATTACTACTATTTATTTTTCAAATCTAAATTTTTAAGAAAAACACACTGTAATAATATTAATATAGCATTTGGAGGAATGTGTAATTGCTTATTAAGTACATAAGTTAATAACAGTGTAAGCCTCTTATATTTGTATTTCTTATTTTTATTTTATTGATTGTCATAAGTTATAAAATGTAAATAGTGTAAATAAATTTTATTTGAAGTTATTGTAAATAAATTTGTTAATTTGTTTTTAAAAGTGTGTCGAGTTTCATTATTTTTCACCACAGCATTTTGACATCAGATGATTTGAAATAAACATAATATTTGCACAAGATTGAATTTGTTATTGTTACTTAGAATGGAATACCATATTTGCTTAACATTATTTTATAAGAATTGATTGACATGAACATAAAATATTGCAATGGTCATAAGATGTTATAATGCACATTATAAGAATACAATATTGTTTATTGCCACAGATTATTAAGTATAAAATTTTGATCCATTTTAAATGAAGATACCATATGAGATAAAAGATATACATATGATTGTTTATTCATTTAATGATTGATTATATAATAGAAATAGATGAGATTAAATTACACTCTAAGATTAGTATTATTTATTATTATTATTAAAATAGGTTAGGTGTATTTAAGTTTGATATAAAATCCCACATCATACTTATTTACATGAGTTATTATTATTTTAAAACAGCTTAGAAGAACCTGAGATTATTTAATTATATTTTAAGTTAAAAGTTAGGAATTATTTAGTATTATTAAAGATAATTATTTCATTTAAAGTCATAAGAATGCTATAGATGTAGTGGTAAAGTGATAAGGTAGTGATAGTATTCTTATGCCATTGAGACAGTATCTTGGGAGATATTGACTCAGTGTAAATCTGCTTATTACTTTGTAACTTTACTTCACAGTCTCATAATTTTATTAAATACTTATGTAATTAGTATAATATAGAACTATATTGATTTTGATGATTGATAATAAATTTAATTAAGATATGATAATATAAAATTATATTAAAGATAGATATGCAAATTTTAATTAAGCATAATAATGTAACTGAGCTAGTTGTGTTTTAAACTATTTTATATATCAAGAAGTAAGGGTACAATATATATATATTAAAAAATATACAGGTGCATAAGTAAATATCATTTATCATTAATATTATTTCTAGATAATATTCAGTGAATAAAACATATTTTAACGTGGGGAACTTACATTATTTTCAAAGGCAGACAATTTCTTTTAGAAAGAGCGCAAAATTTTTCTAGTTAACTTTCCTTGGCTTTTATAATATGTCTTTTAATTATAATTTTTCTTTTATACCATGAAAAGATCATTAAATAAGGTAAAGTTAACAAATAATTGATTATTTCCTGGAAATTACTTATATTACTTAATTTAAATATAATGACATTTTCCATGATTGCTGTAGTTAATATGGTCATTTTGAACTTTAGCACAAGATAGTATATTTTTCCGTATAAAAAGCTTTAAATAGGTAGATAGCAACAGAAGATCAGGATGTCCCACCAAAAAGGATTAGCAACACATTATATTATTAAAATTTTACTTGACTTATATTTATTTCTGCAATTAAAAATGAAAAAAATTTGTTACCGAATTTCAGCACTGCTTCTTCCTTGAAAAACTAAAGTCAGACAATCTTTCTTCAAAAAAAAAAAATTGGCGGTCTTGTTTTAGCGGCCTCTTACAGAAAAATAATCATTTAATTATACCATAAATAAAAGAAAGGAAAAAAAACCCATTACAATCATATAGTTTTCGTATTATTTACCTGGATTACAAAGTAATTTGACACTATAAAAAAATAATAAATACATTAAATTAACAATCATTGCTGTATAATTCTTTAAACATTATATATATAAAAAAACCACCAGAAGTTATTGTGCTTTATGATAAGACACTCATCCATTCTCTCTCTCTACCCATCCAAAATCAATTACTGTTTATGATATGTGCTTTTATACTATATTAAATTGCTCTTATTGTTAATATTTTAATTAAATTATTCATGCTCTTCTTCAAAATGACATTGAATTACTAATCTTATTAGTTATTTGCTTAAAACACGTTAAAGTGAGTAAATAGCATATTTTATTAATCACTTAATATTATTATCATTTTATTTTTTTTTATTTTCTAACAAAGGATAACATTGTTTTCCTATGGAAATAATGCCAAATAAACCAAGTGTCAATAACACTCGGTTACAATATATATATATATATATATATATATATATATATATATATATATATATATATATATATATATATATATATATATATATATATATATATATATATATATATATATATATATATATACCAGAATAAAATGCTGTCACAACAATCTTAGATAATGACATGTGATATGAGTTTATAATATATGTTTTTTGGAAGTTCTTGGCTGCTCTGTATTAAATAATGATAAGATTGTTCATAGGAAATTTTAAAATTGCAAATACATAAGACCAGTAAGATTTCAAGCAGAAGAAATAATCAATGGTTAAAGAAATCACTATTACATTGAGACAAGCAATTGTACGTAGATATAATAGTAATTTTATGCTGCAATTTTTTAGTGTTTTCCTCACAATATTCAGCTTTAGTCCCAAAAGTTTTAATAACAGTCAAATCATAATTAATGTTTACTATCTATATTTTAAGGCTCTATTTAAGGCATATAAAAGGATTTTTAGAATAAAAATATAGAACAGTTTAAATCAATGATTTTTATAGAAAACATTTTTCAACTTTTACCCCCCCCCCTCTGTTAATTGCACTCTGCACATTTGTGCTTTTTATAGCTTATTACAGAGTTTGTACAAAAACATAGTTGCAAAATTGCAGGTTGTTGCATATTGTTGAAGAAGCTTATAAAATGTCAATTAAGGATACACAGCATTTCCATATAACTGCCTTTTCAATCTTGTTTTAGTAAATTATTTTATATAGCGTGATATTTTTTATAAACAATAATATTTAAACAGCATTAAACTGTTGCACATGCGCTTTGGATTTTAAATATAAAATGAATGAATACTAACACTTCAACCACATAATAAAGTCTTTGGAAAAGATACAATGGACATCTATCTTTTCCAACCCAAATGCTTTTGTATGAGCTAATCTTAAGTGTTTGAAAGTGAAAGCATGAAGATATTAAATAATCACTTTAAATTACTTTTACATGCTTGAATGAATGACGCTGGTGAACTTTCTTAGAATTTACAATACATCATTCTTATTTGAAATAAAATGTATGTAAATAAGTCAATTATTTTATATAGTGCAATGTTTTTTTTATATATAAACAATAATATTTAAACAGCATTAAACTGCTGCACATGTGCTTTGGATTTTAAATATAAATTTCACCAGTATCATTCATTCAAGCATGTAAAAGTAATTTAATGTGATTATTTAATATCTTCACACTTTCACTTTCAAACACTTAAGATTCGCTCATACAAAAACATTTGGGTTCAAAAAGATAGATGGTCATTCTATCATTTCCAAAGACTTTATCATGTGGTTGAAGTGTTAGTATTCATTCATTTTATATTTAAAATCCAAAGCACATATGCAACAGTTTAATGCTGTTTAAATATTATTAATCTTGTTTTAGATAAAGTTGGACAGTGGTGTGACAAATGACTTGAAGTTATTTAAGAATTTGTCATCAGTGTACATTGTATAATGATAAAAATATTATCAAAAATATGGATCATTTCTTAATTTTAACTGTTTATGAAACAATAAAAGTTGTACTAAGAAGTAGATGTTAAATCATTGGGCATAATCCTTATCCAATGTGTATCTGAAGAATATTCTCACATTCATTTCTGGATTCTATTCTACATTAGTGGGGATCATCATTTTTGAAAATAATGCATCTAGAATTTGGAATCTAGTGCACTAACAAAGCAACCTAAGAACTTTACACTTTATTTGGCTTTAAGATTTACATCCAATTTTAAAGATGCTAATGTTTTCAATCAAAATGTATGATTATTTACTCACATAGGTTTACTGTATTTGTTTATAATATATTTGACACAAATAACAGGCTCATGTGCAATGGTTTCACTGCCATCAAAAAATCTTGCAAACCATTTGAAGATGTTCTTCATTCTTTTTCCTAATCATCAATAACAGTTTTATCGATTTTATCCTATGATTTATTGTTAATTTGCCATTCCATGCTGGGTTTGCATACCAATGCAAAACTCATTCTTATGTTTTTAATTTATCTTATTATGATAAATATTTATTTTGAAAAAAAAAAAAAGGATTACATAGCTAAATTATCTATAAAAATCTTGTGTTGATTCAAATAAAATAATGCACTCAATATGAATAAAAAGACAATTACATTGACATAAAGTCATTTGGTTTAAGTATAATTGAAAATATATAGATATATTGTCTTAATATATCTGAATACAGAAAAATATCTACTGTTAAAGAAATTAAACAAAGGTTTATAATTACACTACAGGGACGTTTTCCTCCTTCGTTTAATTCTCCAGCACAAAATTGATTTTCTGTGAGTTCGTGCCCATGATACAAAGTTGACTCCGCACATATGCTATGATTATGGACCGGTATGTTTAATGAATAAAGAGCGGAAGAATGTTTAGAATCTATTATATATAAATATAAAATCATTTAGCCATGAAAATATTAGAATTAATACACACACCCACACACACACATATATATATATATATATATATATATATATATATATCATTTAGCCATGAAAATATTAGAATTAATACATATATATATATATATATGTATTAATGCTAATATTAGAATTAATACACATATATATATATATATATATATATATGTGTGTATTAATTCTAATATTTTCATGGCTAGATGATTTTATATTTTTATTTTCAGGATATTCCATGTAGTAAAATAGCTAAATATCTGATGATTTAGTGCAATAACAAGTACCTTCCTTAGAGCATCGTCTTTTTCAAATATATGATTTGAGAAAAAGACCGCTCTGAGGAAAATAATTGTGATTGTACTGAAATATCAGCTGTTTAGCTATTTTACTAAAAGGAATATACCAAAAATCATAATAATATAAAATCATATATACACACATACAAAATTAAAAATATTAAATAAGACTAGTCAAAGAAATTAAACTCTATAACATAACTATTAATTTCCTTGCCAGAGAAGACTCACAAGAGCAAATGATTAAAATCATATCAAATATATATTAGCAGTCACACACATTTATAATAAAAGCACTCTTAAACAACTCAATTGCTTCAGAATTGTCAATTTTTAACAATGATGATTTTTAAGTTTATTTTTTCAATAATTACGATTCTGTTATTAATTATAATAATGGGAAGGACAAAGAAAAATATGATTTTATTTCTTTCCTATATAAATTATTTTCTTACGAAACTGTATGATTGCTCAAAAATGTAAAAGTACTTTAAATAATTTCATAAATAATTCAAAGAGATTTTTGATAAAATGATTAGTCCTGGAATAGTGAATATTATCTCTGGTTTTAAAAGAACTTGCATATACATATAGTAGTTTGAACATAAATTAGGTTTAAAAACAAATATCATAGATTTAATTTATATATTCATGAAAGAAATATAGGACATTCTACTAGTTTCGATGATGCTAAGCTGAGCTTCTTTGAAAAAAATCAAATAAAAGAAATATTATATATATATATATATATATATATATATATATATATATATATATATATATATATATATATATATATATATATATATATAATAACCGGGTGGAGCATTTTAAGAATTGTGTTCACTTACCAGAAGTAAACAAAACTAGGAATCATTTTAAACTCTTTAAAACAATAAATTTATGAAGGCAAAATTATAAGACTTCTACAAAAAATGTGATACAATAATTATTAGTAGTCCAATGCAATTTACATATTGCTCCACCATGATCCCTTAGGTAGAGAAAAATAATGCCTAAAAGGCACCTGTAACCAAGCCAGCAAATATATCTAACTGACCACAATTAAAGGAAACAGACCTTCTCAGCTGCTGAATTTAAACACCTATCATTAAAAGCATTTTTTTGTTTCAGAGTAAACTCTGGGTACCAGTCAATTACCAAACCAATTAATGCACTTTGAACAATGGCAACTAATTCGGCACCTAAGATATCCCAGTCTAGCTCAGCCTACATGGACAAAATTATTTCTTTAATTAGTGGTAGGAAATTGACAGACAATTATTAATTTTAAAAGACAGTTTATTTTAATTAAGCACTAATTATTAAAGTTTAAACTACTTTTAGATATTTTTAAATAACAAACATTTATGGTGTTTATATATAACCACACACACATTTTACATACACTTAAACATATAATCCAACAACATTAAATGACAAGAGTATTAAATAGTATAATAAACATTAAATATAAGACATTGAAACCAACACGCACATCAATAGTTTCTTTATTCATGCTATAGAGTTCATTTAATACTGACTCTGGAGGCTTTATGAATGGCAATGACTACATTGAATTTATAAATGGAAATAAGAAAGTCATTAAATACCAAGGTTTTTGGAGCACGGAGCTTTTGGTTGTTTGATTCCTGTGTATTTAGAGTGTTTCTGACTTGTTTTATTACCAGACAGCTGGATTTATGCTTCTGAAGAGGATTTCTGTTGATTGACAATCCTGGTTACTTATTTTATTAAGGTTGAGGATGGTTATTTATTTTGTGGCACTATTATTAACACATTACATATTCTGGTGGCTTTCACTTATTGGGCACTGTTACTTCATCTCAGGCAGATTACTGGTATTTGGACAAAGTTTAAAATTCATCATGTGTTATGATGAAGCTGTTAACAATACATGATTGATTGATGAATTGAACTCATAAATTGAACTGACCAGACTAAGTGACTGATCCAAACTGACTTGCGTGTGAAAATTTAGATCTATTTATGTAACAACTTTTTGTCATTTTATATAGTCTATATTCATAGCCACAAGCAAAAATCCATTAACAACTGCTTTCGATTTCAATTGATAAGAGTATAATTATGTTGTTGTTTATATATTTTTTCTTAATTAAATAGCATTGCAAACGTGTCAATCAGTAGTTATTGCTGAATTTATTTATTTTAATAGTTATTTTCATATGTTTTTCAATATTATTTTAACATACACATATACATGCATTTATCATTTGTCATTTCATTGTTTATTCTTGCACATATATATTTCTAAAAGTACTCATTGTTTAAATTTATGATTATCTTTTTTTTAAATTTGAATGAGAAAGAGAGAGTGCTTTCAACTTTATAAACATTCTATATTTTTTAAACTGTCATCTTTAACTTTTTTTTCTAATCAATTATTTTAACTTATATAAATTATATTTTCTTTAAACTAACAACAATAATAAAAATAATTATTTAGTCATTTGCTTTCTGTGTTTTGTTTAAATAATAAATAAAAAAAACTATTTAGACTTTTGGAGTTTTCATTTGCAATTTTAAAATAAAATTTATTTAAACCTAATCTATAATCATGGTAATTAAGGTAAATAAATTGTTTTTTATTTTTATTTTATTTCAATTGTATTTTTTGTGGTGTTAATTTTATGAACAATTATGAACTTTTGACTTATTTTGTTTTCTTTTAGTAATGTATGTGTGTATATAATGAGTCACAAGCACAGATTTGTAAATATAACAACCAAACAAATAAAAGGAAGTATGATTAATTAAATGCAAAGAGATTACACTTAATTCATTGTCATGTAATGGCAACATAGAATCCTACAGGATTAATTTGATATATAGATTTTCCTGTTTTGTATTAATGTGTTTTTTAATATTTTTGGTATTTTTGCTATTGGTATTTGGAAGAGGGAAATTTATACAATATTAGAGGAAAGTTGATTTATTTTTTTGATATATTATTATTATTTAACTTGTCTATAATAAAATATTTTGCTTTTAATATTATCTAGTTAGAGTTCAATAATTTCACTAAATTATATACCACAAGTGAATATAATTCAAATAAATAATGTATTTCAGACAAATATAACTACCACTTTTTCTGAAAAGTTTTATTTTAATTCAATAATTCTGATGTAATATAGGTATGTGGTATACTGGTATTTTTTAACCTTTTTTATTGCATAATTCTTTACTCATTATAAAAAATTTGGTGCTTAAGGATGAAGATCAATATCAATGCTTATAAAATGACTTCATGGAGTCAAATGTCGAACAATCGTTCCAGGGTAATATTAGGTACATGTAAATTGACTGTGAAATATATAACTAAATAGCATTAACTCAATCATTTTCATTAAATAAAATTCAGAAGTAATGGGTAATATTGAGAAATAGCACATGGTATATTTGAGGTCAAATAACTTTGAAGGGGGGTGCACAGTAATGTTAGCATGTTTCCAAATAACAGGAAATGTATGAAAGAGAAAGGTGTGGACACATAAAAGACTATTTTATTTTGATGACATTTAATGTTTGTTTGGCTTGTATATATTAAGGTTTGGAAAGGTAGACCCAAAAATTTTAAGTTAGGTAAATAAATAATTATAAAAATAATATGGGGATTATATATAGAACTATTTAAATTACCATAAAGAAAATCAAAATTACTGCAGTTATAGCAGATAGTAGTGTGTGGGGTGTTTTATAGATGACTTGAGAGAGAAAGCCATGATTACCATGTACTTTTGCTCTTTAATAACATAATCTGTGAACAATATTGTAAAACTGTTATACAAAAATATGATACAATTATAAGTTATACATTTGATCTACACCAATGCAATTTAAATATTGCACAACCATGGCCATTTAGGCAGAAAGAATAATGCCCAGATAGCACCTGTGTCCAAGCCAGATGTATATATAAAATATATATAATGATGACAATGTTTGAAGGACACAGATCTTCTCAGCTGAAAAATTCAACACCTATCATTCAAAGCACATTTTTGTTTCAGAGTAAACTCCAGGCATCAGTCAGTTACCTATAAAATTGATGATCTACTTTGAATGATTGGCAAACTAATTCAGCACCTAAGAAATACTAACTAGCTCAATCAAAAGGAATATAATGCAATACTACTTTAATAAAGAGGTAAAGGAATTGACCAAAAATATTAAGTTTAAAGATTATTTATTAGCTGACCAAATATTTATTATTGTAAATTTTAATCTACTTTTATGAAATCTTAATTAAATCAAACAATGACTTATATTAACCTCTTGAATACACATATTATAATAAGATCTCCAATAGCAATATCATTTAGTATTAAATTAATTACAAGCATTCAAAACACGTACATTAATAGTTCATTTTATATGGTTATAGACTTCAGTTATTAACTGACCCTAGAAGGCATCAAGGTCAGTGATGGTTTATTATTATCAGAAATAGAATAAGAAAAAATATTCATTGCCTATAGGATTTTTGACATTGACATCTCGCTGGTTGCTGCGTTATGTGAAAATCTTTCCAACCAGTTGCGCTTGAGATATTGTTGAGACTCCTATGCTTATTTCTTCATGGAACTATTCTTTAAGACAGTTAGATATCTCTCATGGTTTTCAAGTTGTTATGCAGGAATCACTTTTATTGGGCATTGATGCTGGTTCCATCGAACTCAGACTGGAACAAGGTTGCATGCTTTCATTGGTTGTTAACACTGCATTTTCATGCATAACACTGATTCTGGATGCATGATAAACTGATTGTAACAAATCAACTGATTGACTGTACTGATTGATAAACTGATTCTTTCTCTATTTATATGATGACCTGTTGACACTTTGTTAATTAGTTTTTTATATCCGCCAGCTATATCAGTTGTTGAAATTTCTCCATTGTTTTTAATTACATTTTTTTGATATGATTTTAATTGTTTTCAGTTGGTAGTGATACTAAATCTTGTTGTTTGAGAAAATTTTTAATTAGTAGCCATTTCTGAGTCTTTATTTTAATTTGTAACGTTTATATATCATTTTCTCAACATGCACACATTTTACTATACTTCTTTATATTTACAATCATTTCCTATTTGCGCATGTATATGTTTAAAATCAACTCGTTATTTAGTTTTTTTTTAAGATCACTTTTCTTTTCTTTAAATCAAATAAAGAAGAGTATCTTTTATGTGGATTTTAGAAATTTTACATGGTAAATTGAGATGTTCTGTGGAAAAAAGATTGAAGGAGCATCAATTATTATATAACCAAATTAAAAATAATGTAATTAGTTAATTTAATGCAGCTTGAGTATTTTTTGTCTGTGAAAAAACTTGTAATTATAAGTTTACATCTAAGAGTAATGAAATAAAAATATTAATGGAAGAAAGAAATCATAAAAAAATAATAATTGATAAATATAAGAATGATGCCATTAATAGATAAGATGTGAATATGGCCATACACAGCTTATGGGAAAATATGTAATATTATGTTTGAAAATTTGAAATTCAATTAAAGGGCAATGAGGATCACCACATAATCAAAAGTGCTTCAAAAGAATTTAAACTATAATATTATATTTACCATTCAAATTTATATATATATATATATATATATATATATATATAATGTCCTTTAATTAAAAACAGAATTTTAATTATAATTGAAATAATAAATTTAACGGTTTACAAACTATTACAAACAATCCTTAAATCCACTGAAGCGTATTTCTTATTTATAGTTGACCTTTAGTAGGTATTGGTGAGGTTTAGTTTGTAAAAATTTTCCATTAAATGATATTAGGAGGATTAAAATGTTATCTAGATTGAACGATAGGATGGAATCTTTAAGATGGTAGATTTATTTTTTTTAAATGTTGGGAATTTTAATGTTTTTACTAGGAGTTGAATTATTGATTTTAAGAAGCATAAAAAGTTGCTTAAAAATAGGAGTTTGATTCTTAATTTACAAACATATATTTAAAATGGTTTTTGAATGAAAATTGTATTAATTACAAATTTATTTATAAATATAAAAAAAAATAGTTATTGTTTAGACATGAGGCAATATTTTAATTATTCGATTTTAAATTTTTTCATGAGGAAGTTTAAAAAAAATATATCAAATTTCAATTGTAAGAAGTATCAAAGGAAATTAAAATGGGTGTTTGGAAAAATAATAAAATTTATTGTAGTGATAGGCAGTATGAGAGTAATGTTTCTATTATTAATGTTACTAATTACAAATAAATCAAGACATATCTCACATGACCTAATGTATCAAGCATGTATTTCAAATGTTATATATGGAGTTAGCAAATAAATGCTTTACAAGCTTTGCAGTATAACACCAACACCTGACCCATTTCAGCCACTGGATCGCTCAATGAGGTACTTCTAGCAGAATATTTTCAACTCCAGACAAGTTTCTGCTATTGTCTTTTTCAATTAGATGTTAGGAACATCTCATTGACAAATCCAGTAGCACACACTGGTCTGGAATTGGTGATATTTGTGAGCTCTATATATAATAACGTTGTTCATATTTATGATATTACGTTAAAGATAGAGAATTACAGATTCTTTGTAAAGGCTCTAATTCTGTTAATTTTATTCAAAAATTAAGGTGGCATTAAATTGGTTTTAAATAAATGTTTTTTTTTTTTTTTAAAAAGGAAAAAAAATATTGTTAATCCTGCTAAAGTTAAACATCTTAAGGATACTAGTGATGTGATCATTTCTCATGAAGGCAAATCTGGTTGGTGTATCATTATAAAAGGAGATGAGTTCAGAGAGAAAATGGATAGTCAATTAAATAATAGTAAATGTATTTCTTTAGATAAAGTTTCACAAAATATGATTAAAAGAATGTTGATAGACATTATAAAGAAAATGGTACATTCAATTTTTTTAATAGAGTAGATGATTTAAATTGTTATCCAAATGATTTCATATCAGCTTAAATGTGTGTGAGTATTAAGTCTCATAAAGTTGTTTTTTTTTAAGATTTAATTTTGATTTTACAGGGTATTTCTAGATTTTTGAATAATTTTTAAAAACAATTTGTTGATTTTGATCATTACACAGTTTTTTCTTCTATTGTGGCTTTTGATAAAATTATTAATTTTAAAATGGAAAGTAATTGAATAATTGTTAGTTTGGATATTGAGATCATGTACCAATATGTTAACAGAATAGTCAGTATTGTTGTTATTAGGTTTGTGCTGATTAAGCATAAATCTTTGTCAAATAATAAGATGAAAGTTATTAAATATTCGCTTTTATTATTGGAAATTTCATATATTTTATTTATAATGGTATTTTTTTATAAAATGAAGGAAATATAGATATGTTATTTTATTCCTCTTTAAATTTGTTCAGTTTATATTAATTATTTGGAAGAGGAAATTATTATTAAGAAGGATTGTTTATATTTAAAGTTTTTTTTTAGATATGTGGATGATTCTTTGTTTATAGTTGAGAAAGGATAAAATGAAGGCATTTGTAAATCAGTTTAATTGTTTTGATTCTTCTATAAGACTTATGGTAGAATGAAGAAGTTAGATTTTGTTAAGTTAAAATTTTTAGACCTTTTCTTGATTAGAAATGTAAAGTCAAATTGTTTAGAATGCAGTCATTTTGTTAAAATTAAAGAATTAAGGTCTACAATTAAACCTTGTAACAATGGATCTGAATCTCATAAAGTAACGGCTTTAAGAAATTATTGATATAGGAATAAACAATTAAGTAATTCTAGTGGGTTAGCTTTGTTTCAGAAAGGTCAATTATATAATGATGCTTTGAGTGTTGGCTACTCTGATAAATTTGTTAAAACTTTTTGTTAATTTTAATATATGTACGGATGTAAAAGATAAAAAATATGGTTTTCTTTCTTTGTGCCATTTGTATGTCTTATAAAATTGTATGTAGGAATAGCAATTTTTTGGAAATAAAAAATTGCTTGCAAAATGGATATTACATTGAATAATTTATTAAATAATACAAAACCAATTTTTGATAGGAGAACAGTGTAGTGTATTTTATCCCTTGTTTTTGTAAGAAGATAGTTTAGATGGGAAGCAAAATTTTAATTATTCAATTTTGAATGTTTTTATGAGGCAATTTAGACAGAATATGTCAATTTTCTATAGTAAGAAATATGAAAGGAAATTAAAGTGGTTGTTTGGAAAAGTTACTAAAATTTATTGTAGTGATAAAAGGGATGAGAGTAATCCTTTTGATGATAGAGTTGTTAATCTTTCTGATATTAAGTTAAATGATGCAGAATTATATATTCTTGGTAAAGGCCCTACTTTTGTTCCATTTCATTCAAAAAGTATAGTTTTTGATACAATTTTGTCTATTGAATTTAGTCATTTGAGTGATGAACAGAAAGTTGGTATTCAATCAATTTTGAATAAAAGTTTAAAAAGGACAGAAAAATTTGTGGTTAATCCTGCTAAGGTTAGACATCTTAAGAATAGGTTAATTGCTAATGATGTGATCATTTCTCATGAAGATAAAGCTGGTAGGTTTGTCATTATAAAAAGAAATGAATTCAAAGAGAAAATGGATAGAGAATTAAATAATGGTAAATATATGCTTTTAGTTAAAGATCCAGGTAATTTGATTAAAAGAAAGTTGATAGATATTATGAAGAAAATGGTTAATTTAAAATTTTTTAATAGAGTGGACTATTTAAAATGTTATCCAAATGATTTCATATTAGCTAATATGTTTGTGAATATTAAGACTCATAAAAATGGTTTTCCTTTAAGATTTATTTTCTATTTTACAGGTTGTGTTGTAGAGGGTATTTCTAGATTTTTGAATAATTTTTTTTAAAACAATTTGTTGATTTTGGTAATTACACAGTTTCTTCTTCTGTTGAGTCTTTTGATAAGATTAATAATTTTAAAATGGAAAGTAATTGGGTATTTGGAAGTTTAGATATGGAAAATATATATCAGTCTGTTAATAGGTTAAGCAGTATTGATGTTCTTATGTCTGTATTTATTAAGAAAAGTTCTTTGTCAAAAAATAAAATTAAGGTAATTAAAGATTTGCTATTATTATTGGAAGATTATGTGTAGTTTACTTATAAAGGTAGTTTTTATAATATTAAGGAAGGGTGGGTAATATGTTATATTATTTCTCCTTTAGTATGTTCAGTTTATATTAATTATTTGGAAGAGGAAATTATTATTAAAAATAATTGTTTATATGTAAAGTTGTCTGTCAGATATGTTGATGATTGTTTATTTGTTGTTGAGAATGGTAAAGTGAAGGAATTTGTAAATGAGTTTAATTGTTTTGATCCTTCTATAAAATATGTGTTACAAGGAGGGGGGGTTATATTTTGGTAAGTTAAAATTTTTAGATCTTTTGGTGATTAGAAATGTAGAGACTAATTGTTTACTATGCAGTCATTTTATTAAAAATAGAGAAGTAACATCTATAATTAAACTCAATAGCTATCAGTCTGTATCTCATAAAGTGGCTGCTTTAAGGAATTATTGTCATAGGGATAATAAAATAAATAATTCTAGTGAGGTAGCTTTGTTTCAGATATGTCAATGTTATAAAGATTATCTGAGGGTTGGCTACTCTGATAAATTTGTTAAAAGTATGTAAAAGATAGAAAAAATATGATTTTATTTCTTTGCCATTTAAATTGTCTTCTTATAAAATTGTAGGTAGAAATAGTAAATTGTTTGGAAATAAGAAAATTGCTTGGAAAAGGGGTGTTACATTGAAAAATTTATTAAATAATACAAAATAAATTTTTGATAGAAAGACTATTCCTGGTACATTATATTTTATCCCTTGTTTATTTTGTAAGAAGGTCTACATAGGTCAGAGTAATTTGAATTTAAATGAAAAATAATGTTCATAAAAGTTGAGTCAAAAAATAGATATATTAGTTCTTTCTGCTTTGTATGTCCATGAAAAAGATACAGGCCACAACTATTAATTTTGATGAAGTTAAGGTTGTCTTCTTTAAGATAAATTATATAAAAAAAGAATTAAAGAATCTTTATTACTGAAAATTTATTATTCTGAAGCAATTAACTTATTTAAGAGTTCTTTTAATATTAAGTGTGGATGGAAAGTGAATGGATTTGTGGGTAATGTTTAATATTATATATATTGTGTGGTTTTTGTAGTTCTTTACAGTTGAGAAGTATGCTTGTAGCAGTGAAACCTTAGGTTGTGTTTTAATATTATTTTTATGCTGGTCTGGTTGAATTTTGAATTTGGGTAATTTTAATTATGTATATATATTGAAGACTCATCCATGTTAAAAAATTTAAATATTAATACAACAATGTTTTGACATGATCACACAAGTCATCTACTTGGTGATAAAGCATAGAAAGGCAGTTATAGAAACACTACAGTCACTGATTGAAAAAAAAATATTAAAATTCAATCAAAGGCAAAAATGTTAAATTAAGAATGTTCTTTTAAAAAAAATATTTCCAAATAGAAGGAAGTTTGCATGTATCATCTCACTTATTGATATGAGCTTATGGCTTATCTCAGCGAGGAGCTAGGATTTCATACACTAAATCTAAAACTCTACTCGAGCATCAGCACTCACTTAATATATTACTATTAATTTGAGAACTTAAATTATTTCAGACACATAAATGTCTTCAAATCCAGTCTTACAATCCAGATAGCTATATGGGTCTCAGTTTTGTGATATATTAATAACTAAACAAATATAACATTGCAAAGTTTTCAAGGGTACAATTATAATAATTAATAAAACAAGACACAAAATGTGTAACTTGCTTTTAAGCTTGTACTAAAATGTTCACTAGGAGGAGCTGACCACAAGTTCTTAACAAGCTTTAGTTATAATTGCTGAAAGATAAAATATTCAAAATCTCTATTCGAAATTCCTTATCCCCAGACCAATTGTTCTGTTTTATTAATGATAATAATTGTACCCTTGAAGGCTATTACGATGTTATATTGTTTTATCTCTTGATATTTTGTGATACTGAACTGAGTTCAGAATGATATTGCTGTCTGGTTTGTAAAGCTAGATTTGAAAACATTTATGTGTTTGAAAAAATCAAGATTTCAAATCGATAGTAACATATTAAATTGTGTGCTGACGTTTGAGTTGGAGTTTTGTATCTACTGTCTGAAATCCTAGCTTTTCAATGAGGTGAGCTATAAGCGCAAAACCAATTGGTCTGGAGATGACGATTTTCTGATTGAGATATTGAATTCTTTCTCTTTTGGCACTTATAATTAAAGATTTAAGGAGCTAGTTGTAAGCTCCACCTAGTGAACATTTTAGTACAAGCTTAAAAGCAAGATTCACATTTTGTATAGTTATATATATATATAATTATTCAAAACAATATATATATATATATATTGGTCATGCCAATATTATAAGCATCTTAAATTTATATTTAGTTAATCGGGAAACTAAATTTAATTCTTAGTTTTTTATACTCATAATGAATGGGTATCTATTTAAATATTTTTTCATCACATAATAATACGAGTGAAATATTATTTTAAACATAATGTGAATATTTGAATTATTATAATTTGTACATGTTTGTAAAAGAGAAAGAGAAATCATATAAATATTTATTTGTCAGTCTTTAATAATTTTATACTTTTCGTTTAATTTTAACTTTGAAAATATATTAAGAGAAAAAAAATAATTTCCGTAAATTATTTTATGAATTTTCATTTTGAGTGATAAGTAAAGTTTTAAAAAATAAAAAATAAAAAAATTATATTTTTTATGAAATTTTGTTTTAAATATTTATAGTTGTTTTTTCCTTCTTATATTTTTATCTCTCTTCAACACAATAGGTAGTATTATTATAATTATCTTGTTAAAGAAAAATAAGATGAATTTTAAAATTATGATTAAAATTTTTTTACATAAAAAAAATAGAAATATCTAAGCAATGTCTTATGTAAAAATAGACCAAATTATTCAGTATTATATTGTGCCATGTGGGATATGATATTGTGAAGCAGGGTTGTTTCTAAATTACGTGTGGTGTGTTAATCAGAAGACTTAAGTATCTAGTAAGATGTTGTGGGTTCTTATGCAATATGTTAAAGAGAAAAGGGACTTTAAAACATTCTGCTAAAAAACACATATGTCCTAATGAAGCTCTTGCAGATAGTAGCAAATATCTTAATAAAACATGAACAGAATAGTAGATATTATTATTTAACTCTGTCTAGCACACTACATTTTTAGTTAAAAATCATTTACTAAATTTAGATAAAAGCTAAACATCATCTATCCCCATGTGATTTGCTACACTGAAATAAAATGTAAAAGAGAAGCAAATATCACAACTTAATCAGCAACCCAAACTATCTTTTCACTCAAATGCATGAATCTATCTATGTGTTACCCTTACTTGTAAAAAAAATTGCAAAAAATGGATAACCCTTACCTGGATGTATTAGCCTGAAATTATCTATGACAAGTAAAAAATGTGTATTTTAAATAGGAAGTGAAATATATTCAAACAAACCTACAAGAAATAATTGGCAATTATAAATGCAAGTAAGGACTCCCTAAATAAGTAAAATCATGGTAGAAATGTATTGTCTTTATTGTGCATATAATATATCTAAAGTTATAAAATTGTAAAATTAATTATCATTTGATACTAATTAATTTTGTTTTGAATATCTTTTTTCAATTGAAACATGTTTTTTTATTTACATATTTTTTTCCTTTGAAAATTTTTTTTTTTTTAATAATTTAATTTTTTATTAAATTTATCATTTTATTTTATGCATTTATTTTTCACATAAAAATATCAACAGATTGAGCTACTTTAAATCCTTATCTCTGATTAAAGCCATTTTTTCAACTTTGCTCATTGAAAAAAAAAAAATCAATGAAAGAAAAAGTAATTTCAATTAATGGATAAAAATTGAATGGTAACTTTTGTTTTTAATATGAAGATATTTTTAATAAGAGTGTATAAATTTAAATTTTATATTAAAATTTCTTAATTATTAAACAGTTTGTTTTTTAAATTATTGTTTATGTCTCCATCTATCTGTCGCATAAAATGGCAATGTATTTAAGCTGATTTTAAGGATTTCTAATTATTTTAGTAAAGTTATTTTAAAGTAAATTAGAAAAAAACTGTCATATTTAATTATCTTGGTATACAATCACAACTCTTATTTTTTGTTTCCTGAGCTAGTTTAGAGTATAATGGTTACTTTTATGGCTGTAATGATGTATGATGGTGTTTTGACATCAATATGATATTTATGGTTGGCAAATGGTATCACTTTTCAAATAGATTCACTGCATTTTGTTTCTTTATTAGAAAATATGTTACAGCTGGCATATACACTAATCAAATGATGGGACTAGAACATTTATAATTATCAGCATGTTTCTATATACCAGCATGATGTTTTTATTATTATGAAAGGATGGGCTAGTATTTAAGTGTGTGCATCCAAATCGTTGTTTTATTCAGCCCAAATCTCAGCATTGGTTAGATAAGTAGCCTGTTTTCTAATGAACTGTTTTAAATCCAGACACAAGATTGACTATAGATTTTATGATAATAAGTTTGATTGCTCTTTGGTGATTGCTGATTATTGTTTTTATTACTTTTCTGTATTGCTGAAGACAACTTATTATTTTGTTCTGTGCTGGTAACCATGACCTCCTGCTCTTATTTCATTTACACATACTCATTTTATTTATTCATTCATTTTATCTATGATGATTATTTAAGATAAAGAGAGTTGATAATGAATTTTTCATTTGTCCATGACTATCTTTATTTTTCATTTCAATACATATTTAAGAGACAGAACAAAATAAATTATTTAACTAATTTTATATGTTGCTCTCTCTTTGAGAAACAGTTACAAATTACATTATATTTCAAATATTCACATTAAATTTTAAATAATAATTGAAAACTATCATATTATAATGTGACAAAGAACATATTTAAATACATACCCATTATTGGTATTAAAAAGCATAGGAAAGTTCATATTGATTGTCTATTAACTAAATCTAAACTTAAAGACTTGTAATATTGGCATGGGCAGATGTGGCCACTGCTTACAATATATATCACAATATGCAAAGTACTGAAATGATCTATAAGTCAGAGTATACTGAAAATAAAAATAGCTGAAATAATGCTTGGATCTTTAAATAGACAACAATAAAATGGATAAAAATTGGAATGTCATACCCAATATCGTTAAATTGAAGATATTGGTGAAAACATAAAACAGTTTGTCATGTGTTTGTTTAATAGTGATTCACACAATATAGTTGACATTATGTAGGTACATTAGTTATATATTTGAGGTTGAGATTCTAGGCATTTATAAAACTGTGAGTATATAAAACAACAGTAAAATATATGATATTTCTTAATAATCAATAATATAGAATAAAATGATGGTTATTCTAGGCTATTATTGTCTTCTTCAAGATAGTGCATGGCTTTATTAATTCATATATGTTTAAAGATTTATGTTGATTCCATTTTAGTATTAATTATTTATTGAAGTATTGTCATCATCTATTCATAAAAACTGTCTGCTACATTTTTTTATATACATTTATGCAGACATATTAGTATTCAACACAACTCTTCAATTGATATTAGTGACCTCGTTTCTTTGGAAGATTCTGGCCTGATAAATTATATTATTAGCGTGTGATATAAATTTGGATCATTAAATCTTTGAATATATTGAGTTTTGAGGTAATACTCTAATCCTTTAATTACTCTTTCAAAGCAACGGTCAGTAGAAATTTCATATACTTATCTATGAAAGTCATCAAGACATCTTCCAAGAGATTGTGGATATGATCTAGAAGCCACTAATTAACCTTCAATAAAAATACAGAAATCAGAAGGATCAACATTTACGACTTTATAATATTTCTACTCGTTATCTTTGATAGAAAAGCTCATTTTATTAGGATGTTACCTTAAACAAATCAATATTCCAGATTAAGAGTTTTTTGACTGTTAGTATAGTCCCAGATTGGGCCAGAAACACCTTAAAAAGAGAGAAGATTATTAATAGTCAGAACAATGTGTTAAATTCAAACCTGGCTGGTATTAGTAATCTTAGAAGAATGTTTAAATAAAATTTAAATTTCATTTTAATCATATTTGGTTATTAATTTAGATATTGTAAGTAATTCAACAAATGATTAATAATTAATATATAATTATAATAACTTTTATATACAAAAAATAAAACTAAACAATAATGAAACTCTTTAGATATTTGAATATAATATAAAATAAGGCCAACTCTCTACTTCACTGTAGTAATCATTGATTAGTGATTATTAGGATACTTAGATTCAAGTTAAACTAAGAGTTCCTTTTTCGTAGTCATAAACAAAGTCTTTTTTTTTCAAGTCATTTCAGCTAGTAATTGAATACGGATTTTGTATGTATAATTTAATTTTTTCTGTGATGTTCAATAATATATACCCACTATTATGTTAATTCATGGAAAAGCATGTAACATAAACAAAACATTTTGTGCTGCATTAAATATTAATTAGAATATATATATATATATATATATATCCACCTTAATAAAATAATATATATATATATATATATATCCACCTTAATAAAATAATATTTTATATTAACTTACTAGAAGTTAGCATCCCCCATCCATATAATCGTGCATTTATGTTTATTGGCCGTTTTTTTTCTCCTATCAAACAAACTGGTTGTACATAATGAGTGAAGTGAAGATTATTTTTTAATTTGATTAAGGCGATATCATAATTTCCACCATCTATTGTAAGATTACCACTGTAATTCTCATGTCGGTAACAACTGTCTACTTGATATTCTTCAGGTGGATTTAATGCATCATATTTTGTTAAATTTTTCTGTCCACTTACAACTCCCATATATACAACATCATAACTATATATATATATATATATATATATATATATATATATATATATATTTATATATACCTTATATATAATATATATATATATATATATATATATAGTAAGGTTGCAAATAACACATATGCACACAGATATATAATTATAACTTAAAAATACTGACTAAAATAAAAAAAATTATAACAAAATTATCTCATGATCATGAATCGATGTATTAACAAACAAACATAAAGGAATGTTTATTTCTATTTTGTACCTATATATAATTTATTTATATTCCAAGTAACAGTAAATAACAAAATAAATTACAATAGAAACTTTAATCAAGAGAAGTACTTTCAGTTATATTCATAATAATTTTCAATTAAACTGAGTTAATTTCAAAATGGAGTAAACAGCATCAACCAGAAACCACATGTCAATTTACACATCCCATAATTCACTAATTTTAATAGTGCAGATTGTTGGCTTATTATTGTATTTTTATAAGGATTACTAAAAATTGTCTCTTGAATTTTTATTTTCCCGTTACTTCTTTCTTGATTGAAAATATTAATTATTTTCATACCAAAATAAAATTTACATTTACAATTTCCATCGTGATCCTAAAACATTGATTCTATAAATTAGTCACCTTTATTCTTTTTATTTCTTTGAATTATTTTCAATACTCTTTTTTATAATAACTTATGTTCCTTAACCCTTTTTAAATGTACAGTAATATCTAATATGAAAAGAAATGAATATAATAATTAAAATATTCTGGAATAAATGTGAAAATATTCAATACGCCTATATAAAATCAACATAAATTTTTCACTGGTAAAATTGTTATATCTAATTCACGATTCTTATCTTTCCAGTAACATAGTGATTTTTTTTCCATAATGCTATTATTTTGTATTCAAAATTGCTTTGTATCACTATGTAGTTTTTTTGTTTTTTTTTAATGGCTATTTACCATAATTTTCACTGGCAAGAATTTATGTACCAACTGCAATTTTTCAAAAAATGATTGTCAATTTCTTTGTTTTTTTTTTTTTAATATATGGTTTAAATATTATTCTCAGTCTATGATACAATAATGCAAATAATAACTACCGGCTTAAAAAGTAGTTTATTGTAGTGCATTTCACTTTTCTCAGAAAAGTTATTACTTCATTATGATTCATTATCTTAATTAGTATTGATTAACTTAGGAATCTAAAATCAGTATTATTATTATTATTATTATTATTATTATTATTATTATTATTATTATTATTATTATTATTATTATTATTATTATTATTATTATTATTATTATTATTATTATTATTATTATTATTATTATTATTATTATTATTATTATTATTATTATTATTATTATTATTATTATTATTATTATTATTATTATTATTATTATGAATGAAATTTTAATTTTTTATTATTGTTATTATTAAATATTAAACAATTATTAAAAAAATTTTCACATATGTTGTAGGGTTGCAAAAGTTTATTTATATTTTGGTATTTCATTTTAAATAATTTAAAACATAGTTGAATTAAAGATTACTAACACTATGTTTAATCCTTATTTTTAAATATTTATATTTGTTTGTTTTTTCTATATTTATTAATGTATGACTTATAACCAACCATGAACCTATCTGAGTTTTTTTAACAATGTTTGAATATCCAGGCCAAGAGGTAGGCAAATAATTTATCCTACATGCCTACTTATACACATGAAGTATATACATATGTAAACATATAAATATAAAGTAATATGTTTGTCCATTTGTACATTTTTTTTTCTTGAGTTAATATCATAATCTAAAATAATAATTAATTGACTTATAAGACAGACATAATCAAAGGTCAAAACATATGGGGTCAAAATTGTTGCTAGGTGATCGGATTTGAATAATGAAGACTAAATACAATAATAATAATATTTTATATTGTTTTTGTGTTTTGATTTGATTGTAACAATAGGTTCTAGTTATGCATGAGAAAACAATCTGGCATTTTTCACTTGTGGGCTAACAACAAAACTATCAGGACATAAAACAAAGACTTTATTTTTTAAAAAAAAAAGTTTGATGTTTAAAAAAAAAACAACATAAGAATATGTATTTTAAAACTTAATGTCGATATTTTAAAATTAATACAAAATCTTTATAATTTGGATAGAAGGAAATTGGAAATTTAAACTTAGCTGATAAAGTAATAAACTTCAATATATAATTATCAGGATTGAACTAATGATTTTATTTTTTCTACAAGCTTAAATTTGTTATTATGGAAACAATGGATAGGAAATGTGAAACTACTGGAAATTGACTCTTTTTTTAAGCTACACACACATACACACACATATATATATATTGAAGCCACAATAAATAATAGTCAATAATAAATGAATCATTACAATGTGTGAGGGGAAAACCAATTTTTGTGGGCATTCAAAGACTAGCTTCGATGTCATTATAATATTATCCATCAAAAGGTCTACTTTACAAAATGCTGGTGTATATCAATTTTCAATGGATTATGCTATATGTTCAGAAGAAGCAAGTAGTAGTATGAAATATATAAATATCAATAGAGTTGGTAAACAAGAACATTGTGCATGGAGATTGGCATTATATTTATAAATTCTTAACTATGAACAAATGCTTGCTTTGCTCAGAATAAATATTTTTTTTTGATTCATTTGATTTTTTAATTTTTTTTGTTTCTATTATTTCTATTTGCAATTTCATGTATTAGGATTTTTCTATGAGTGTATTCAAATTTCATCTTCAAATTCGATCACCTGCATTTTGAAAGTGAGAGCAGTGAATGGATATGTATCATATGTTGATGTATAAAGAGGAAAAAGATCATAGTCAATAAATATATATAATTATTCATAAAAGTAAGTTTAGAGATTCCTCTGGAAATTCAAAATTGTTTCATCAAAGTGACCTCAATTAAGTTTTTTATATACTTAACATTAAGTGCAAACTTTAGAACAAACAAAACTATATTGCTTACTAAAAAGATTTTAATAATATTTACTTGTAATTGTTCTATTTCTGAGTTCACAATTAATCCACTTGGGTAAATGGTCTTTTTTTTTATCTTTCACTAATTTTTACTATGACTTACATACACACATAGATGGGAGTGGGTCTATATATTTCAAAAAAATAGGTGGCCATTTGTTGGTGCATCAGTCATGTCTGATGATGCTGATATTAGCCAAAAATAATTTAAAATGTTATTTTTAGGCACAGTTTCTCAATTTCCAGCAGAAATTGAGTGTTTTGGATAATACCAACCTGCTAGCATGTTTTGTGACCATTTGCTCTCACAATTCACACGTTAACAGTCTTATCATTTGATGGGTGTTATTGCTTACCATATATACAAATTCTGACTATAACATGGTCTTACTTTTCTTGACAGGGTTTGAGTTTTTCAAATGATTACTATTTATATAAGATGTGTTAATGTTTTTATTATTGAACAGTTAAGAAAGTAGTGTAAGATCCTAAAAAGTTCCCCATTGTAACAAACCTGTCTTCTAACCTGTTCACGTGTTTGCGATGTGAAATGTGTGGGTTTTACAGAGGTAGACTTTTTCGTTACTGTAAAAAATGGCTTCTGCCACTGTGGCAAGATTTGAATTGGTCTACACCTAACCCTAACCCTATCATCGTAGATGAAATGAGGCTACAGTTTTTACAAGAATTAGGAATGGTTGTATTCTATTTCTTTGTTTTATGTTTTTATTTTTATTGAGTAAAAATAACATTAGTTGAGAATTGCAGTCAATATTTTTTTTTTTGGGGGGTGTGAAATTGGGTTTTTTCATCAAAACATAAAGTGAACAAATATTGATTTATTATTGTTTAAAACCTTTAATTATGTGAAAAAATAAGTAAAAAGGAATTTTTATTACTAGAAGAAATAAGGCTACAGCAATCACAAAATTATGAATCGTTCAATTACATTGATTTGTTATATTTTAATGTTTATGTAGTAAAAAGTAACGTTACTTGAGAATTGCAGTTTATTTATTTATTTATTTTTTTGGATTTGAAATTGCATTTTTTGATCGGAATCGAAAAGTAAACTTATTATTGTTTTTGAAAAAACGTCAATTATTATTTAAAAAAATATTTAAAAAAATGAAATTTCATTTTTGATATTAATAAAAAAATGTTTAAAAAAAGTTGTATCTGTGTATCGGTTTCTTTGTTATAATATGTAAATAAAATGTAGTGGTCTAGTAATGGTATATAAAGACATTATGTTGGAAGAACAATACCAACAAGTGTGACGGATGTTCATTCAATTGAGCATCAAAAATAGATATTAATGTATTTACCCCAATCTATAAACATTATTCTAGTGATTATATTATTGGGGTAGATTTAGAATTACTGAATTTCCATTTTGCTTTTCTTTTTGTTTTATATATATATTTAGTGAATTATTTAATATTTTTTGTATATACTATGCTTTGAATTATTTTGTTTCTCTAGTGTAAATAAAAATTGATTGAGGAAGACTTCTATCATGAAATATGATTCAGAGAAATTTATTGTGTTAAGTCATCAATATGATAGAAGGCCTTTCTTGTTAAATTAATATATTTTTTTATATATATATATATATATTATATATATATATATATATATATATATATATATATATATATATATATATATATATATATTGGAAATATTTATTATTATGTGTTATAGATTATTAATAAGCATATTGAGTTGTTTAAACCAATCTGATCTCTGTTTGATCATCATCATTATGTATTTCTACCATTAAAAGTTTCATCATCACTATCATTAAGAATTTACACCATAAAAGGTTTGATCATCATTATCATCATTATAATTGCTCTCCTAAATGATTGATCAACATCAATATTTTTATATCTATGCTTATACATAGGCGTATTTGATCAATAATTAAGTAGGCCATCCCTGATAAGAGGTGATTGCATGAACTACCTGAGTTTGCATTTTGTGGAGGAATGGGGCCCAAAAAAGGGAGATGTAATGAATATACATTAGTGTTAGTTACATTAAAATGTTGTAAGCACTTCCTTTGTTATATGTCATTTCTGATTCGGTAATATCTGGTGCACCCAAATGGGAAGTCAAATCATGCATTTAGGATATGACTTCTTGCAGTTTGTTTGACATATAGTATTGAAATCATACAACTACTGATTCGTTTTCATGTCATCTGTGTGGTATACCCCATGGTTCCAATATATATATATATATATATATATATATATATATATATATATATATATATATATATATATATATATAGAGAGAGAGAGAGAGAGAGAGAGAGAGAGAGAGAGAAAGATTCATACTATAATAGATGTAAGAATGTTATTCATATAATTTTTAACAAGATTTCCAGATTCACTGAATTACTCAAAATCAACAAACATATTTTTTTTTATATCCTATGTACAATGTATAACAATAGGGAGCTGGAATAATGTATATACATATCATGCGTGTATCATATATTGCAGTAAATAATTATCATTATATCTCTTCTTAAAGGTGTAAACTCAAAATTTTATGATTACTTGGGTTTTCATGAAAATTCTTACAAAAAACTTTTTAGTTGTCACAATTCATTTAAGAAAAAAATTGTAAATGTTTTAAATAAATAAAAATAAACCACTGTTTTATGAAGAGTATTTAATTATTTAAATTAAGAAAACTCAGGATTGAATCCAATATCATTTCAGCACACACCTACAATTAACACAACATAATTCAGTAATGGTTTCATAAGTTATTTGTAATATATGAATGTGCTTCTAAACTATATAAATATTTTTATTTTATAAAGTGTTATGGATTTATATTATTATTATTATTATTATTATTATTATTATTATTATTATTATTATTATTATTATTATTATTATTATTATTATTATTATTATTATTATTATTATTATTATTATTATTATTATTATTATTATTATTATTATTATTATTATACTGCTACTGCTACTGCTGCTACTACTACTACTACTACTACTACTACTACTACTACTACTACTACTACTACTACTGCTACTACTACTACTACTACTACTACTACTACTATTATTCAAAAGTTTTTACTCTAAATAGTCATTTTTTAATAAACTTTAATTACATTTACCTAATTTTTTTAAAGAATCTTGATGAAGACAATATGTGTATTCTGGTTCAAAGTCATTTAAAAAATTTATATATGAGCATTGAATTGATTTGAATAATATTTCTTATGTATCTTTCAAAAAGTATTTATGTCAGTGGTTGTCCAGTATATATTAATTTTGGTATTTATGTTTTTTTTAATTAATTTTTTTTCTAAACTGTTCTTTATGCTATTTTTTTTTTAAATTATGAAAATTATTTATACATGTAAATTCCTCTCACAATAATTTTCTAGAGTTTTCAAATAATTGTTATGTAGAAGATCCTCAATCTGAGACAGGTGTCTGCTACTGGCATCCTCAGTGAGCTGCTGGGATATTCAAGCATTAGATTAAAAATTCCAGGACAAGCCCAGCACTTTATCCAGTGGATAACTATTAAATAGAAAATCTGATATTTTCAGACAATTTTGTGTCTTCTAATTTAGCTTTCTATCTTAAATAGCCATATGGATCCGAACCAAGCTCAAATACTCCATATATTAATACCATTAGTGAGATGAAATTGTGAAGACCTTATAGCAAAAAATAAAATTACAACGAAATAAAGTCCAATATTACATGACCTAATTTAACAAGACTGTATATAAAAATAAACTAACCGTTAATTAAAACAAAATTGTAATTACAATAAAAAATAACCGAAAGTACTTCTGCGAATTTAAGGATTGTTTATAATAGTTTGTTACCATTATTATTATTATTTTTTATTGTAATTATATATATATATATATATATGTGTGTGTGTGTGTCTTTCAATACATATGGCTATTTATGTTAAATAGCTGGATTGGAATACATACCAATGTCTGAAAATTTAAAGATTTTCTACTTAATATTTATCCATTTGATAATCATCTGGGCTTGTTCTTGTAATTTAATCTAAAGATTTTATAGCATCTCACTAATAAACCCAGTAGCAGAAAGTGATCTGCAGTTTGGGATAATGTGCATAGCTTGTTAATGACTTATTTCCAAGTTCTAGATATAACATATATAATACAAGCTTGTTAAATTACATCATGTGACATATGACTTGGTTTTTTTTTGTAATTATATTTTTTGTTATTAAGGCTTTAGCAATTTTATATTGCAAAAGTTGTTGCGTGTATCTGAACTTAGTTCAGTCCCATATGGCTATTTATGTTAGATAGTGGGATTGGAAGACATACGAATGTCTGAAATTTTCAGATGTTCTTCTTAATAGTTATCTATTAAATAATGTGTTGGGCTGCTCCTGGTATTTTTAGTATAATTCTTGAATATCTTAGCACCACATTTAGAAAGTTAGTAGCAAAAACCGATAATGGATTGGGGATATTCTGCTATGCTTGTTAAGAGCTTCTTTGCAAGCTCTCTGTAGCTCTCTCTCTCTCTCTCTCTCTCTCTCTCTCTCTCTCTCTATATATATATATATATATATATATATATATATATATATATATATATATATATATATATATATATATATAAAGTTAGTGATTGTGACATATGACTTCATTTCTTTGTAATTTTATTTTTTTTGCTATTAAGACTTTATCAATTTTATATTGCAAAATTTATTAATGCAGGGTGTATCTGAACTTGTTTTAGTCCCATATGGCTATTACTATTAGATAGCTGGATTGGAAGACATATGAATGTCTGAAAATTTCAGATTTTCTACTTAATAGTTATCCATCAGATATTGTGATGGGCTTGTCATCATATTTTTAATCTAATGCTTGGATATCCTAGCACCTGACTGAGATGGCTAGTAGCAGAACCTGGTCTGGGGTTGGAGATATTCTGAAAACTTATTAAGAGTTTATTTGTGAGGTGTATATATAACATTTGTAATACAAAATTGTTAATTTAGGTCATGTGACATACGTCTTGATTTCTTTGTAATTTTCTTTGTAATGTTTATGTACTTTGTTTTATTTCATAGAAAAAATTGAGTTGACTAAAAATATTATTATTATTATTATTATTATTATTATTATTATTATTATTATTATTATTACTATTATTATTATTATTATTATTATTATTATTATTATTATTATTATTATTATTATTATTATTATTATTATTATTATTATTATTATTATTATTATTATTATTATTATTAGTAGTAGTAGTAGTAGTAGTAGTAGTAGTAGTAGTAGTAGTAATAGTAGTAGTAGTAGTAGTAGTAATAGTAGTAGCAGCAGTAGTAGCAGTAATAGTAGTAGTAGTAGTAGTAGTAGTAGCAGTAGAAGTAGCAGTAGTAGTAGTAGTAGTAGTAGTAGTAGTAGTAGTAGTAGTAGTTGTAGTAGTAGTAGTTGTAATTGTAGAAAAGCATACAGAAAGATAGACTGGATTTTGAGATATGGGAGGGATTTATCTATTTCCATAAAATATATGTTAATTTTCTTCTCTTGTTGTTACACTTTTAGAATATGGGTCTTGTATATGGAATTTCAATTTGATTAATATTTCGTCTAGAATAAATAATGTTGAAAAAATATTCAGTAACTTAATAATGGGAGAACATCAAAGTGTTAAAACAATATTGAAAGAAAAGGAGAATGATGAATGATATGATGTTGATGATAAAGTTAATTGATGGGAAAATTGATGTCTGTGACTGTATATAGAAAATTGAATTGAAAGTATCCAATCATCTGTTAATAGAAATGCATACTTCTAAAATTAATAAATGGAAAATATTTTCTTTAGCAAGTCAGTTATTAATAGTTTGCAAATAGTATATAATCTAACTTTAAATAATAATTATATTTTTGTGATCAATTTATCATGAATTGTAGAAAATAACTAGAAAATGCTGTCCAATATTACTATTTGAAAATAGGTTTAGTACAGTGTATACACTCCAATAGTGATATTTTTTCTTAAGGCAGATAAAAATTTACATTATTGATGGCAGAGAGTGAAAAAAAAAGCAATTTTAAATAACCAATCATAGGTGATGGCTTGTCTCTTTGAGTAATTCCAAATTTGTAAAATATTTTGCACATGAATATATTAATGTTATAATTTTGGAAATTTGAGAGACATGTATTAAGTGATGATAAAAACCATATTCTACATGGGTTTTGTTTAATTCAGATAGAGACTACCCTCTCCCCCAAAATAGTTTCCTACACATGGTATACATGTAAGGTGAAAGCATTTTTATATAATAATTATGGGTGAATAGTAAAATGTTATTGTCATTATTACTAGATTAAATACTGATGATTTTCTATATAACAATAGATAAGAATTTTTAAGAGAATTGATCAGATGATCCATTTGGCTGGTAAGTTTTTTTTTGTTTTGCTAATTTCATTCTTCTGTTACTAGATGAAAAGAAAATACCTAAAAAAATTGTTAGGTATTCATTTAAAAAATTCATTATATATTTTTCTGAATGGATAAACCAAACACATGATGTCAGCATGGTAAATTGCAATTTGTATATGGTAGTATATTTATTTTACACTTCTATTAAAATGAGGATTTGTATATGGTAGTATATTTATTTTACACTTCTATTAAAATGAGGATTTATTTTTTGCTTAAGAAAGACTGATATATCATCCATGCAAGTTATATATTGCATAATTTCTTTTAACTCTTATATATGTACTTCAGGTAATTCTTCAATGATTTTTAGCAAATGGTCTACATATAAGGTAAATAATAAGTCACTAAGAGGTAGTCTTGAGGTATTGAGTAGTGAGACTTAAAACCAAATGAGGATTTATTGGTAATTTTTGATGATATACAAAATTAGTTTTGGTACTTTTAATATTCACCAGGGTCTCATTTGATTCAAATTATTTTAATGCGAATTTGGAGTTATGCAATTCACGTTTCTTTTTAATATCTTTCATATTTCACTATATTTATTAGATATTAAAAAAATTAAATAATTGCTAACTTATATTGACTTGAAATACTTTTTTTCAAAACTATAATATTATATTAGCAGCTAACATAAATATTGCTTGAAGGTGTATTTAGAATCTTAGCTTCTATGTAAATCACCTATTTATACTAATGATTAAATAATAATAATAATGGATTTCTACCTACATATAAAAATATCACAATAAATATTCAAAACTTTTAAAATGTATTTTGTTAGATATAACAGAAATAAATAATTTTTTAGATTGTTAAAACAAATAATGAACATTTTATTGATTTTTTAAATTGAAAATAATATTTCTAATGATAATGTCAAATCTTTATATTTTGATTGTGATATCATTTTTTTAATATAGAAACAGAAAACCATTATCACAGAACAAGACTGAAAGTGGCGCTAGTTGTACATCACATCACAAATGTGATTTCTCACTAGTTCACAATAAGAGCACACTGTCAAATAGCAGTAATGATTAAAATATGTAAGAAAAATGTAAAATTAAATACTACAGTTAATAAAAAAAAAGTTTGTCTTGTATTATTTTTTTTCAAATATTTGAAATGTTTTATTAGTCGTACTTTATGTCCTTATTTTTTATGCAAATTTTAAAGTAATTTTTGTTTGTTGCTTTGATTTTATGTGAATTCTGAAAATTACAGATGCTATCCCACATTTTTCAAAGTAAGTTAAGCATATTTGTGTGCGATTTTTTGTGGGCATTTTCTAAGGAACCTATCTACTAAATAAAATGAGATCCAGGTGTATGCTAATCCACAAATTAGAAAGTTAATTGGAATCATATCAAAAGTAGATTTGATATTGATTTTGGATACTAGTGGAATATATTTTCATACTTTCTCACTATATCTTTTGCAATTTGGAAAGACAGCTAGCTTGTCCATTAACAAACATTTTTGTGCAAATATTTTTCTTAACAAGGTAAGTAAAATACATTATTTTACTTTATCTTTGTTTAATGATTTTAATTTTTTTTTTCATAATTAATTCATTGATATATATCAGGTCTTTATAAATTCAGTGAGTTATAGATGTCTATTCATTTGTAAAATCTAAACTAATTTAAACTCAAGACTATTTTTAAAAATATCTTAAACTCAATAAATATAATTTTTTTGCTTGATAGCTAAAAGGCACTGCTTTGTTCAGACTTTCTATTTTGAAATACAGGTAAAACTTGATCAGAGTAAACAACATTTTAAAATTGTTACAGAAAACTTTAATGCTAGAATTGGTAAACAAATGAACGATGAAACTGCTATACGTAATTTTGATTATGGTAATGGAAATGAGACAGGTCATAGATGTGGAGCTTGCAGATAAAAAAACTTCAAATTATGAATTCTTGTTTTGAAAAAAAATGTTAAAAGGAAATGGACATGGAAGCATCCAAATGAAGTACAGCAGAATAAGATTATATTTTGACTAATAGAAAATACATATTTCAAGATTGTCATGTTCTTAATAAATTTAACACAGGAAATGATCATCAATTATTAAGATGTAAGATATGTGTTAATGCAGAACTAGACAGACAAAAATTATTGAATAAAACAATATTTACAGTTGATATTTTTAATCTTCAGAAACAGTCTAATGAATTTAAATTAGAACTTACAAATCTGTTTGAAGCATTATTAGATTTTGAACATAATTTAGATTTAAATGAAATTAATAAGAAAATAAATGATACACTTTTAACAACTACAACCAACATAGCTGGTAGGAAAAAGCAGCAACTGACCAAAAAAATTTCGACTGAGATGAGAGAATTTATGAAGAAAAAAGGGAATATGAAGACATACACAAATGATGCACGAAAAAGCATTCAATACCACAAATTCTGTAAAATGGTGTGAAAAAAGGTGAAAATGATATAAGAAAGAATAACTGTGAACTAGCAAAGAAAGCTGTACAAAAGATTAAAAGATTCAAGAGAGGAAAACAGCATTTTGGTATTGGTAGGATATTTATATCTGCAATAAAGAAAAAAAGATTGAACTAATACTAAAAAGAGATATGACATCATGAAATGAGTAGAAGACATTTATCAAAAATTATATAGAAATAAAGAAAAAGTACTTCCAATACCTATTTTATCTTCCAAAGTGCCCGTAATTTTAAATGAAGAAGTGAGAAATGCAATTAAATTTATGAAGAAATGAAAGGTTTCAGGTAATAATGGAATTATAATTGATATATTAAAAGAAGCATGAGAAAAAATAGAAAAAAGCAAAGATATTTACCAAATGTCAAAATTATAAAGATGTAGCAGATGATTGGACGAATGCAATAATAATATTAATAATTAAAAAAGGTGATAAAGAAGATATTAAAAAGTAGAGGCCTATCAATTTTTTATCAGTTTTACACAATTTTTTTAAGATAATTACATCTTTTCTTCAAAGAACACTGGATTTCCACCAAACAAAAAAACAAACTGGATTTAAAAGTGGTTATAGTGCAGTAGATTGTATCCAGGTATTGAGAGAAATTAAATAAATGACAAATGAATATGAGATTTCATTATGCATTGGATTTGTAGATTATGAAAAGGCATTCTGATTCTATAAACAATTATTTAGTGATTAAGGCATTGGATTATCCAGGTATAGATCCAAGTTATTGCCATATTTTAAAGAATATTTGTAAAGTGCAACATTTAGATTACATGTGATGCTAGGAATGTCAACATTGAAAAGGGTGTAAGAAAGGGTGACTTCATATCTCCAAAACATTTATCATCAATGCTGCAAGAAGTATTTTGTGGATTAAAAAAGGAATCTAAATAACTGAAACTAAATGAATATTTTTAAGTCATTTACATTTTGCAGATAATGTAGTTGTTTTTTTGAAAATAAAGCTTTAGAGCTGCAGAAAATATTGCAGAAGTTATCAAATAAAAGTAGAAAAGTAAAACTAAAGATAAATGTTGTCAATTGTTGGTAGTCAGGAGGCCAGCACAGCTTCCTTACAAGTAGTTGTCCTGGGATTGTTGTTTTGCTTCCTGGCTAATGCTTTGACATATGAAAAAAAAAAGATAAATGTTAAAAAGACTAAAGTAATTTAAAATGGATTTCTTTAAAATATGAATATAAAGATTGATTATGATAATATACAAAAAGTTAACAGCTGTTAATATTTTGGTCAGATTGTTAATACAAATGGAAACATAATGGATCAAATTAATCATATAATTAAACTTGTTTTGAATCCTTTTGATAGATATACCTTGATCCTAATAGGAAATATGGTTTTGTGTTTGAAAAGAAAGGTTTTTACTAAATGTGTTTTACCAGTTCTTATTTATGGATCTGAGAGCTGGACACTTAATAGAAGATCAATATAGAGACTTCAGTCTATTCAAAAAAATGGAGAGATGTATGTTAGGAGTAAGAAGAAGATATCGAAAATGCAATATATGGGTAAAAAACAAACAGACGATATTAAACTAATTGAAAAAATTGAAAAACTGAAGTGGAGTTGGGATGGACATATTGCTAGAAGTGAAGATAATAGATTGAAAACTGAAATTTTAATTTGGATTCCAAAAGATTGTAAAAGACCCAGAAAGAGACAACATGTGAGATGGATGAACAAAATAAAAAGTGTACAGGAGTAATGTGGAGAAGAGTATCTAAAGATTAAAGATGTTTTGACCCTGGATAGACCCTTCACCCTGCAGTGACTTGATAATGGTTGATGATGATGCTGATATATATTAAATGTAAAAGCATAATACTTGTTATAAAAATAATATATATAATATACAAACAAACAATTTACAGTAAAAAATATTATACTTTAAATGTTTTAGTAAAACGTTCAATTACATAGAAATCTTCATCAGCATTAATACAAATTTTAATATTATATCAATTTCCATAAGCTATGTATTGCCATATTTGCAACTTGCCTATTCATAAAATTAACTTTATATTTATCTATTAAAATTGCATCTTTAATTTCGTTTTTTCTTGATTCTTTTCTTCCATAAATATTATTATTTCATTAATATTAAACGTAAACCTATAATTACAAGTCATTTCATGGTCAAAAAATACTGAAGCTATATTAAATTGACTATTTACATTATTTTTAATCAGATTTTATAATAAATGAGGCTCCTTTAATCTCTTTTTCACATAACATCTCAATTCAACGATATATAATTTATTACAACCACATGAAATCTGATAAATGGTATTACTTTTTTGCATTTTAAAAATTATACTGTTTGCAATTTTACCATAGATAATAAAAGTGGATATATATATATATACCATTTGTAAATAACAGGCAATCTAATTTAATTAAGAATATGTTTAAAGAAAAAAAAAATTCATTTTGTGTTCTTCCAAATGTTAATTGATTTATTAATAATTCTAAGAGTATAATTCCTAAAACGCAAAGAATTAATATAATTTATCACATTGCATGTGGATGTAATAATTTATATATTGGTGAATGGAGATGTTCTGGGGAAAAAAGATTAAAGGAGCATCAGTTAGTATATAGTCGAATTAAAAATAATGTAAAAAGTCAATTTAACACAACTTCAGTATTCTTTGGCCATGAAAAGACTTATAGTTATAGGATAGTATCTAATATTATTGAAATAAAAATATTAATGGAAGAAAGGAATCATAAAAAGAGAAAAATTAAAGAAACAATTTTAATAGATAAATATAAACATAATGTTATTAATAAGCAAGTTGTAAATACAGCCATACACAGCTTATGAAAATTTACTTAACATTAAAATTTGAAATTCATTTAAAGCTGACAAGAATTACTGAATATATAAAAGCACTACTAAAGTATATAAATTATAACTTTTTTACCATTCAATTGTTTGTTTGTGCACACACACACCCATATATATATATATATATATATATATATATATATATATATATATATATATATATATATATATATATATATATATATATATATATATATATATATATATATAGCTGCAGAAAGGAGTTTCCTATTAACTGAAAGGAGAACATTTGATTTCTCTTGGTGGCCTTAAAGGAACTGAACAGGGCCAATTCCTAATGTCCACTCCATACGTTCTTGTCATTACAGCTGGTATTACTATGTGATTATTCATATAGTTTACGAACATGGATGGGCTTCTCACCAACATGCATTAGCCAGCATGGGGAGTTTATTGGCTTTTTTACCTCTGAGTTTAAGAATATATTTCCAATATATACAATCATGACAGACAAAAATAAATCATGACCCTTATTCCCATGAAGCTGTAAAGTCACCAACCAAGGCAGTGGTTGGTGGCTGAAGGTCAAAGGTGTTAAGAATCCCCTGATTGTGGACTCAGGCTGCCATTTGATGATGACTTTTTATTTAGGTACTTACAACTGCAGATCACAATCAAGTGAAGGAAGATTGAAAGAGTTAGAAGAAAAACTGTCTTATATTAAATGGCACATTATTGGACTTTGTGAAGTTAGAAGAAAAGGTGAAGAAACAATTGATTTATAAAGTTGACATATACCCTACTATAAAGGCACAAATATTGGAAATAAAAGTGGAGTAGGATTCATTATAAATAAAAAAAATGAAAGAATGATTTTGTGGAGATTGATAGTGTATCAGACAGAGTGGCAATATTACTTTTACAACTTAATAAAAGATACCAAATGCAGATAATTCAGGTTTATGCCCCAACAAGTTCTCATATTAATGAAGTTATTGAAGATTTTATATGGATTTTCAAATGACTTTTGATCAGAGTAAACAACATTTTAAATTTATTTTGGAGACATTAATGCTAGAATGAGTAAACAAATGAAAGAAAAAAATGCTGTAGGTAATTTTGGTTATGGTAATAGAAATGAGAGAGGACATAGACTTGTGGAGTTTGCAAAAAAAGAAAATATATATATATTATTAATTCTTTTTCTGAGAAAAATTCTAAAAGAAAATGGATATGGAAACATCCAAATGAAGGTACAGCAAAATTGGATTATATTTTAACTAACAGAAAATACACATTTCAAGATTGTATTGTTCTTAATAAATTTAACACAGGAAGTGAACATCGATTAGTAAGATGTAAGATACATGTTAATGCAAAACTAGAGTTACAAAAATTATTAAGAAAAACAATATTTACAGTTGATATTTCTAATCTTCAGAAACATTCTAATGAATTTAAATTAGAACTTACAAATTGGTTTCAAGTATTAGTAGATTTTGAACATGATTCAGATTTGAATAAACATTAATAGGAAAATAAATCATACACTTTTAAAAACTGCAAAAACGATAGCTGGTAGAAAAAAGTAGCAATTGACCAATAAAATTTCTACTGAGACTAGAGAATTTATGAATAAAATATAGAATATGAAGATATACAACAATGATGCTCTAAAAAATATTGAATATCTCAAATTTTGTAAAATGGTAAGGAAAAGAGTTGAAAATGATATAAGAAAGAATAATTGTGAACTAGTAAAAAAAGCTATAGAAAAGAATAACAGTCTAAAGAGTGTAAAACAACATTTTGGTATTGGTTAAAAATTTATATCTGCAATAAGAAAAAAGATGGCATTATTACTAAAAAGAGAGATGACAACATGAAATGTATAGAAGGCTTCTATCAAGAATTATATAGTAGTGAAGAACAACTGTCTCCTATACCTATTATATGTTATGAATTGCCCAGAATTTTGAATGAGGAAGGGAGACATGCAATTAAATTTTGAAAAAAAATTAAAGGCTCCAGGCAATGATGCAATTATAATTGATATATTAAAAGAAGCTCGTGAATAAATAGAAAATTTATTAGCAAATTTATATTCCAAATGTCGAAATGATAAATATGTACCAGATGATTGGAAGAATGCAGTATTAATATTAATATTTAAAAAAAAGTGATAACGAAAATATTAGAAAATACAGACCTGTCAGTTTTTTATCAGTTTTATACAAAATTTTTACTAAGATAATAACAACTCATCTACAGAAAACAGTGGATTCCCACCAACCAAGAAAACAAGCTGGATGTAAAAGTATTTTTAGTACAATAAATCATATCCAGGTATTAAAAGAAGTTATAGAAAGGACAAATGAATATGAGTTGTCTTTATACTTAGGATATGTAGATTATGAAAATGCATTTGATTCTATAAACATTTATTCAGTGATTAAAGCATTGGATCATCAAGGTGTAGATCAAGGATATTGTCTTATTTTAAAGAATATTTATAAAAAATGCAACATCATCAATTATCTTACATAATGATAGTAGTTAAATCAACATTGAAAAGGTTGTATGACAGAGTGACTCCAAATCTTTTTACAGCAGTGCTGCAATACGTATTTTGTGGATTAAAATGGGAAGCTAAAGGAGTGAACGTAAATGGAGATTATTTAAGTCATTTAGCTTTTGCAGATGATGTTGTTGTTTTTTTGCAAATAATGCTTTAGTGCTACAGGAAATGTTGCAGGAGTTATCTGATGAAAGTAGGAAAGTAGGACTAAAGATAAATGTTAAAAAGACTAAAGTAATGATTAATAGATTTTCACAAAATATGAAAATAAAGATTTATTGTGATGAATTAGAAGAAGTTAACAGTTACAAATATCTTGGTCATATTATTAATACAGATGAAAACATAATGGATTAAATTAATCGTAGAATTAAACTTGGTTGGAGTGCTTTTGTTAGAAATAACTTGATACTAAAATGAAATATGCTTTTGTGTTTGAAAAAGAAGTTTTTTTAACAAATGTGTTTTACCAGTTTTTTCTTATGAATCTGAGACTTGGACTTTTTAATAGAAGAACAATACAGAGACTTCAGAAAACTCAAATAATTATGGAGAGATGCATATTGGAAGTAACAAGGAGAGATCGAAAACGCAATGTATGGGTAAGAGAACAAACAGGTGTTACTGGCCTCATTGAAACTATTAAAAGACTGGATTTGGGCAATATATATTGCTAGAAGATATGATAATAGATGGTCAAATGAAATTTTAAACTGGATTCCAAGAGATTGTAAAAGTTTCAGAAAGAGACCATATGTGAAATGGATGGATGAAATAAGAAAGTGAGTAGGAGTGATGTGGAGAAAAGAAGCTAAAGCTAGGAAAAGATGGATTGAACTTGGAGAGACCTTTATCCTGCAGTGGATTGATAATTCTTGATGATATATATATATATATATATATATATATATATATATATATATATATATATATATATATATATATATATATATATATATATATATATATATATATATATATATATATATATATATATATATATATTAGTAACAGAAAATAAAAATTTATATTAATTTATTAATTGAAATACGTTTATAATATGCACCATTTGTAACAGTAAGAAAATATTTGTAACAATATTCAAATATAAAGATAAATGATGAAAAAGACTGTTAAAATGATGTTATTTTGTTTCCGATTACAATCTATATATTGATGAGTGATAAAATGATAGTTGCTATAGCTTAATAACTAAAGACCAAACAGGCTATGCTCTAGCGGTTCATCCTTTGATATTTAAGATCTTTCGATATTGATAATATTTGAGATTTAAGATATTTAAGATATTGGGAAGTCATTTACCACATAAAATATACTAGCCAATGTCATTAAATAAATTAATATTAGATATAGCGACTGAATGAGATTACTGTGAAATCCCTGGAGTGCATTACGCTTATCTTCAATAATAGGTTCTTTTAACAAAGAATCCTTCTCATTCCTCTTTCCATGTATATATGACCATTCATGGTCACACGCACACACTGGTGCTATTTATTACAATGTATAAAAAACATATAAAGTTAATATTATTAAGTTAGAAAAGGATTAAATCACTCTTTATTCAGTTTAACTAAGTACATGTGTTTTTCCATGAGCATCACTAGATTGTTTTACATCTAGATAAATATTATCTGTGCATAGTGTACTGAGTTCAAACCCATTCGGTACATTTTTTTACTACGCATGACTTTGATTACTAATGAAAAAAATGACATTCTTATATTTTACTCATGTCAATAAAATTATAAGATCCCAACATCAAAATTTATATATCAAAAACTCTTATAGACATTACTAGCTCAGTTTAAGTATATTGATGAACAGATGCAAAACATACTCTCATTAATGGCTTCCAAACAAGCATCGTGAAGACCATTACTTAAGTGGATGCCATGAAACTAGTTAATTAACTTAATTAAATATCATAATATAATGATGATGATGACAGACATAACTTTATACGGAACTCACAACAACAAATTTTATTTTTCACAAACTTATAGGGACTTTTTAAAATCATTCTATGTTAAACTAGGCTTTAAATATAACAATCGTTAGCATTTATATATGTATATAGTTATTTATTCCAAGTATTTTTATAGTTAAAACTAGGATACAATAATACCAGTGATGATGAATGATCATCACGAATATCTACACATGATATTCAACTCTCTATAAACCCCCATTTACTAAACATGTTAACTATTAACTTTGGGTTTGATTGAATGAATATTATTTAATCAAATGATAATGGTGATCATAATTAGACGGTGATTTAACCAGTAATATGATATCCATCTTTGATGAGGATGATCAAAACTCATGGGCACAACATAATTTTAGCTTTCTATTATTAATCTATAATTATTAAAACTTGATTATTATCAAGCTTAATCCCCAAATACTTAAATGTAAATCAATATTCTAGCTTGCTTAACATTTGCGAGCGCTTGCTTAATATTTGCGAATACTTGTGAATGATGATACTTTAAAACGATAAAATCAACACAAGAAAAATATAACAATATTTTTAATAATATCTCGGAAACCAATTAAGATATATATAATTATATTTATTAATACTATTCCTCTCTTTTTTTATAAACCAAATTAATAAATGTACAATTGACTTTATTATTATATTAATTAAATATAGGATCAATACAAAATTTTATATATGCATAACTAAATAAACTTAATCTTAATATTAAACTTCAAAAAGTAGGAAATCCTCTTAGATTGATGATTTATTTTGGTGGATCATTTATGTATAAAACAGGTAAATATATTGGTAAATTATTACAAGATATGTTGCGTTTTGGAAGATATACAATTGCATCTTCTTATGAATTTGTTGATAGAATTAAAAATATAAAAATAAATGATAATGATCTCCTAGCTTCATTGGATGTAACGGAATTGTAAGGATCAATTGATCATCTTGAATCTATAAATTTAATTGAAATTGAATTAATTAATATGTCTATGAATAAACATTTAATAAATTTTATTACTGCATCACTAAAATTTATAAGTGATAATATTATTGCAACATATAATGATAGGTTTTATAAAAAGGGTAAAGGATGGTCAACGAGATGACCAATGGTAGCACAAATTTGTAATTTTACATCGTCAAAATATGAAGATATTATATTTAATTCATATAATTTTGAAGATATTAAAATTTGTACTATATAAGTTGATGATGTTTTTGTTTGTGGTCCTAAAGACATTATCGATGTTCTTTTATATAATCTGAATAATTAAAATAATTTAAAATGAACCATTGAGACTGAACAAAATGAAAAAATATAAAATTTTTGGATTTACAAATATTTAGAGATGCTACTGATTTAAATTATAAATTATTTTTTAAACATATTGGAGAAAGGATATATTCATTTTAAATCACGTGTTCCAATGCTACATACAATGGCAAGTCTGAAATCATATTTGCATCGCAATGATAAATTATGTAAATTAAAGAGTGATCAAATTTTAAATATTGAACTCTTTACTAATGAACTTTTAAATGTTGGTTATGTTAAAAATCAAATTTTGCGTACGGTAAATTCATTTAATAATAATAAGTGTCTAAAATGTTACTTTAGATAATAAAAAATGGATATCAATGATGTTTATAAATAATATGCAATCTAAATTTATTAAGAATGTATTTAAAAAAAGTATAATATTTCATTTTGTGTTCTTCCGAATGTTAATTGAATGATTAATAATTCTAAGAGTATAATTCCTAAATTGGAAAAAAATAATATAATTCATCAGATTTCATGTGGATGTCAAAAATTTTACATCGGTGAATGGAGATGTTCTGTGGAAAAAAATTGAAGGAGCATCAGTTATTATATAACCAAATTAAAAATAATGTAAATAGTCAATTTCATACAAATTCAGTATTATTTGACCATGAAAAACGTGTAATTATAAGTTTAGATTTAACAGTGATGAAATAAAAATATTAATGGAAAAAAGAAATCATAAAAAGAAAAAAAATTAATGAGGCAATATTAATTGATAAATAGAAGAATGATGTTATTAATAGGCAAGTTGCAAATACAGCCATACACATCTTATGGAAATATAGGTAGCATTAAGTTTGAAAATTTAAATTTCAATTCAAGCTGATGAGGATTACCACGTAATTGAAAGTACTACTAAAGGATTTAAACTATAATATTGTATTTACCGTTAAAATTTATTTACTTATTTTTTTAAATGTATAATATTTTATAATGGACACTTTATTTTACATTATATATATATATATATGATAAACAAAACAAATTATAAATTTCATAACTTGCTCATAGCTTGCATTTTATGATCACTAGATGGAGCTTTACCAATAGCTCACTAACAATTTTACTTTACATAAACGCTGAAAGAGATAGAATTCAATATCCCTTTCATTGTTTCCAACATTTAAACAATGGTTTCGATCTAGTTGGTTTAAATGTATATTGGATTTATCTCTCTTAGCATTTTTGTAAACTACGCTTGTTAGTGAGCTATTGGTAAAGCTCCATATAGTGATATATATATATATATTCACGGGATATTGTAAATTTTTTGCTAGTTTGGTTAAAAATATATCAGATTATTATATTCTTCATCAAAACATTTCAGGTAATTATAATTTTAAATACTAAACTATTAAATAAATATAAAATATAATAAATGAACAATTATATTTGTATGTCTATGACTTACTCAAGAATACAATGGGCTGCTGTAAGAATCCATTTGTCACTTATTATAACTCCCCCACATAAATGAATATTCACTAATTGAACTGACACCTATATAAATAATAGAACAATAAATAATATGATAAATATAAATATCAAATATATGTAGAAATTTCGATAGAAAATCATAATGTCAATAGATCATCAACAATGCATACCAAAACATAGCAATATAAATATGACAATAGTTAACATTTTATTTTGACCCATAAGAATGGCTATCTGAATTATATATAAATCCACTTACATATGTATCAGTGATAATCATTATTTGTTATGTCAACAAGCTATGCAATGACATTAAAGTCATTGATGAATAATTACTTATTAAAAAAAATACTAAGTGAATAAAAAAATATTTTAACCTTTTAAGATGCACAAATAGCTGTTAATATTAATGATTCCAACCAAAGTTGTAAAATTTACTCTCCCAGTCAAATGATGAATTTAACAATAATGAACATTATATATTCTTAGTCATTTCGGCTACACACATTATCTCACTGTTTGATCTTAACATTATACTTCTCTGGGATCTGCAACATAAAACACTATATCTTAGGCATTCAGAAACTTGGTTAATGCAATAACGTCAACAGAAAACCATGTTTTGGAATGGTTTAAATCTTTAATTATCGATGATATAAGATTTTAAATTTTAATAAAATAGACCTTACTATGATTATATTTTATGTTTTGTATACATTTTAATAGTTGAAAGTATATTTCATCAGTTTTTATTTACATATTTCGTATTAATAAATTATAAAACTTATTGTTTATTAATTCATTTCATTTGTGTTTGCTTATCTAACTCATTCCAACCATTGTGTTTTTAACTCTAATAAGCTAATAATAACCACAACTTTGAGAAAACATGAAATCCACTGGAGGATATGGTGGGATGATGATAATAATTTATTATGTGATGATGATCGGACATTAATAACTTTTCCAAAAGTGAACCTTTTTTAGAAGATGTGGTCCCTTAAAGTTATTTTTTTTATTTTATGTTATTGAAATAAAAAACAAATAAAATACTTTGGGGAGGACTTGTACTTATGTTATAAAACATCATCACCATTTTTCGTAAATATTATTCTATGTTTCAATTATCATCATTTTGGTAGATATTATTATATATTTGAATTAAGACATTTTATTCGAATTTCATTAAGCATTCAAGTTAGCATGTGTTTATCATAGGTTCAACCCCTTATGCTTTTACCATTAAATATTTAGCATTATCATCTCATATTAGTTACATTGCTAAGCTGAATGAAAAAAAAAAATGTTTAATAAAAAATTGTCTTCAAAATTGACACACACATGATTCGATGTCTGTATTTTAAAGCAATATATGTAATTTTATAACTGCATATTTGTAAATACAGTAACTAAATAATTAAAAAAAAATTATCCACTTAGGACTGCTTTCGATTATCACAGTAATATATGTCAACTAAAGCTTTTAAATGCTAACTTCCCCACAATTATGTGATCTTAACATTTGCTGCTTACCCATTAATTAAGTCATGTTTATATTGTATATTAGCATAGCCTCCTTTATTTTTCTTTTATTGTTATTTTTCTCAATTTTCAATATTTTTACACTTTTAAAATTTAAGTCAAAACCATAAATACATGATTTATTATGGTCGTAAAAAACAGATGCTGAAATATTATTAACTACTATGCAATTTTGTTTTGATTTCTGAACACGTTTTAATAATAGCAAGTGTTCTTTAGTTCTTTTTTCCAATGTACATCTAGATTCACCTATGTATTTACTGCCACATCTACATATCCATTTATAAATGACACAATTTTTATTTATAAATGTGGTTTTATCTTTGGAGTTATTTATTAATTTATAAATAGTGAGGATTGCCAATTCCTCTACAAGCTTTATGATAAATGCTTAGCCAGAGCCAGCACTTAAAATATCTCTGTCAGAAACCCCTCCCCAAACCCCTGACCATGGTTTCGTGCTTTGGCACTCCTCAGAGAGGTGTCAGGGTAGGTTCAGACACTAGATCTAAAAATACCAACCCAAAGCTAAGCACTTAGCTAAAAGTTATCTATTGAGAGGAAAATCTGAAATTTTCAGACATGTACATGTCTTCAAACCCAGCTATCCAACTCAAATAGCTATATGGGGCTGATAGATCTTCAGCCATGCCATATAGTAGTAGTCATAGCAATATAAAATTGCATAAGACTTTTTGGCAGAGACTATAAATATTCAAAATAAAAGTCATAGATCAATTCATAGATCACATGACCCTATCTGTTAAGCTTGTAAGTTATAAATAGTGAGGATACGGTCAGGGGGTGCCATCGGTTCCTCTAGCAACTTTTGATGTTAAGTGCTTAGCCTGAGAGACTTGAAAATTCATCTCTGTCAGGAACTCCCTCCCCAAACCCCTGACCATGGTGTCGGGCTGGCACTGGTCAGAGGGGTGAGAGAGAAGTTCTGACACTGAGATGCTAAAAGTGCCAGCCTGTAAGCATTTGTCATAAAGAGGAATTGGCAATCCTCACTATTTATAACTTACAAGCAACAGATAGGGTCATGTGATCTATGAATTGATCTATGACTTTTATTTTGAATATTTATAGTCTCTGCCAAAAAGTCTTATGCAATTTTATATTGCTATGACTACTACTATATGGCATGGCTGAAGATCTATCAGTCCCATATAGCTATTTGAGTTGGATAGCTGGGTTTGAAGACATGTACATGTCTGAAAATTTCAGATTTTCCTCTCAATAGATAACTTTTAGCTAAGTGCTTAGCTTTGGGTTGGTATTTTTAGATCTAGTGTCTGAACCTACCCTGACACCTCTCTGAGGAGTGCCAAAGCACGAAACCATGGTCAGGGATTTGGGGAGGGGTTTCTGACAGAGATATTTTAAGTGCTGGCTCTGGCTAAGCATTTATCATAAAGCTTATAGAGGAATTGGCAATCCTCACTATTTATAACTTACAAGCTTAACAGATAGGGTCATGTGATCTATGACTTTTATTTTGAATATTTATTAATTTATTTAATGTAGGAGGTGTGTAAAATGCAATATCACATATATCTTTATAAATTTTCCTTATAAAATTTACTTGATAATTTGAAATATATGGGATTGATATCCATATTTTTTATTAGCAGGAGAATCAATATTATTATTAAAATTTTTATTTTTATATTTTGTATTAAAATCTCTAATAACATTATATATGTTGATTATAATTATAGCCAACATTTAACAATTCATTCGAGAATATTTCAATATTTTTTTTCCTTTGTCTGATGAATATTTGTAAAGACTATTATTTCTAAATAAGAAGGACTTCAAATCCGCTAATCCTCATTTATAAATAAAAATTGTGTCATTTATAAATGGATATGTCAGTGTGGCAGTATATATTTAGGTGAATCTAGATGTACATTAGGAAAAAAAACTAAAGAACACTTGTTATTATTAAAATGTGTTCAGAAATCAAAACGAAATTGAATAATAGATAATAATATTTCAACACCTGTTTTTTACGACCATAATATATCATGTATTTATGGTTTTGACTTCAATTTTAAAAGTGTAAAAATATTACAAATTAAAAAAAAATAACAATAAAAGAAAAATAAAGGAGACTATTCTAATATACAAATATAAACATGACTTGATTAACAAGCATGCAGCAAACGTTAATATCACAGAATTGTGGGAAAGTTAGCATTTCAAAGCTTTTGTTGATGCAGATTACTGGGATAATCGAAAGTGCTCCTAAGTGGATAATTTTTTTTTAATTATTTAGTTACTGTATTTACAAATATTCAGTTATAAAATTTTATATATATATATATATATATATATATATATATATATATATATATATATATATATATATATATATATATATATATATATTATAAATGAAAAGTTTGTTTACGCATTTGATTATGTTATTAGATATTTTATAAGTTTAATTAGTAATGATTATATAACAATAAAATAATAAACTGGAATGTAAAAGAGATAATATTAGTTTTGATAAAATAAACCATTTATAATTGCATCCTTTATAAAAATGTAAAGCACTTAGATTTTTTTTAATTTGACTGTTGTCTGAACTGTGTTTTAAGTAAAATATTGATAATTGTTGTACATAATTTGATGGCAAAACTAAATATTACATTAAATTGTTGGAATTGATAATATTTTAAAACCAATTTAAAATTTAAATGTCGTAAATTATTTTTCTTACTTCCTAAATCATTACCAAATGTAAATAAGCAAATAATTAAAAAAAACTGTTTTTCTTCCATTCATTTATGTATCACATTGTAATATAATATTTGTAAACTGGTTTCCATATGATGTGAAAATGTTTTTTTTTTCAAAAAACAGGTTTTAAATATTCAGAGGCCCAATATTTTAACTAGCTGGTGGCAAATCAGTAGTTTTTAAGGCATATTGTTGAATAACATCAACAAAGTGTAATCAGCCTCAAAACAAAGAAATAAGGCATTCCAGTCAATTTCAGCAGTATGGTATATTCCATTGCAGATGATCCATGCTATTGTAATTAATCTGAAGACGCAACGTACATGTCTAATATATTTTTAATATGTTTTGAGAATAACATAATCACAAATCTGTGCTGAGATGTTACATAATCTTCACATTAAAATATCCTTAGTTTTTTTAAGTGAAAATCAATCATTATTAAGGAAATTGTGTAATATGTGAGGTTGTTAATCAATGACTATCTATTGAATGGAAGTAAGGAATTCAAAATGAGCAATGATTTAATAAATAATATTAAATAGTATTCTAATGAGTTTTTTGTTTGAAAGTTGCGAAAAGGTTTAATGCATGATATACCTACTCAAATCACTCAAAGTTTATAAAGACAGTCAGGTACCAACACTATAATTAATCTGAAGGCTTATGGTTCATACTCTGATAACTGGAATCTTCTAGTGATCATAAAATGTTTGATTGTCAGGGTGTCACAACAAATTTTGATATCAGGCTTTAGGTTCCAAATTCTGACAACAATCCACTATTGGAAGAACAAATAACATTTTAAGAAATATATGTTCTTTTCCTGACTAGACTAATAAAAATTTATCTAAGAAGGATTATTTATTTATTTTTAACATATAAGAAAATGAGCAACAGAAACTTGGTTTAATATTAAAGGACTTGCAAGGTGGTCATTAATAGAAAAATAATATCCATTGCATCAAGAAGGAATATTAAAACAACCCTAAATATCATTTTACCATAATGCTACTTGGAAAAAAAGTACAAATATTTTTATAACAAAAATCTTTAATAGTGAATTCAGGGAGAAAAACAAAAAAAAAGATCATTTTCCCTCAAAACTGTGGACTGTTCCAAGTTTAAAATTTAAAAATATTGCATTAAATATAGTTTCATAATAATCTGTTCTTCCAATTGTGATCACTGTTATTAATATAAACATTGCCAAACATCATCATCATCATCATCATCATCATCATCATCATCATCATCATCATCATCATTATTATTATTATTATTATTATTATTATTATTATTATTATTATTATTATTATTATTATTATTATTATTATTATTATTATTATTATTATTTTCTATGATAAATAATTATTATTATTATTATTATTATTATTATTATTATTATTATTATTATTATTATTATTATTATTATTATTATTATTATTATTATTATTATTATTATTGTAAGTAATAGTAGTGGTAGGAGTAGCAGCACCAGTAGTAGTAGTAGAAAAAAAGAATGAGTAGCAAAAGCAGTTGTAGTAATAGTAGTCCTACCCCTACTCCTACTACTTTTAAAACATATTTAATTAGCTTTTAAATATGGTTACTGTTATTATTATTAGGCAAATTTGAAATATATAAACAAACATATCTGTACAAATTATAATGAAGTAAAAGTTAAAGATATATTGTACTGGATGGTGTGATTATTTGATCACTGAGGAAGTAAACAAAATCCATATACTTTAACTCTTTAATAAATTATAACCTTAAGAAATATAACTTGAAAATCTTTTATATAAAACATGATACAATTATAACATTTATTTGATCTACACTGATACAATTTAATTATTGCTCCACACCAGCCACTTAGGCAGAGAAGAGCCAAGTCAATATATATATATATATATATATATATATATATATATATATATATATATATATATATATATATATATATATATATATATATATATATTCACAATGATGGCAATATATATATATATCACAACAAATTTTGATATCAGGCTTTATGTGGCTATGTTTCCAGGACATAGATTTCTTCTTGGCTTCAGAATTCAACCCTTATTACCCACAGCACTTTTTTGTTTCAGAGTAAACCTGGGTGTCAGTTAGCTACAAGAACTAATGTATTTTGAATAATGGCAACTAATTCAGTGCTAAGATATCCCATGACTAGCTCAATCAATTGTAATACTATAATAAATTATTGCTTTAAATGTTGGTAAAAAATTGACCGACAAATATTACATTTAAAGATAATCTATTTAACTAAATAATTATTATTCTGATTTTAAATACTTTTATAAGAAAATAATTTAGACAATGATAATTACCTATATTGATTATGCACACACTCTGAATTTATATAGTAAACTAGAATATAACACAAGCATTAAATATTATGTGGCATTTAAATAAATACATGAAATCAATATAATATAACAAAGTGTATTCACATACACAACATTTCAAAACATGCACATCAATACTTCTTTATGCATGCTATAGGGTTTATTAATAATTGATTCTGGAAGACTTCAAATTATTGCAATGGCTACTTTAATTAGAAAGGGAAATAAGACAATGTTGTTACCTAGGATTTTAGAACATAGATTCTTCTTGCTGTTTGCTGTGAAATTTATTTTGAATAGGACCTTGCCTTCTTGCTGGTTGTTACTTCATGTAAAAATATTTTCAGGCTGCTGTATTTGAGGTTTTATGCTTAGTATTCCTTGACATTATTCTGTAATGATGTTAGATATTGACAGCAGATTTTCAGGTTGTTAGGCAGGCATTACTTTTCTTGGACAGGTTGGCTGTTTCATTCGATTCAGGATGGAGCAAAGTTGTATGTTTCCAATGATGATTAACAATGCATGATTGATTCTGGATACATAATAGACTGAATGATTGATTGACTGAACTGCACTGATCTGATGGTGATCTCTACTCCTTAGATAAAACTCAACTAACTGTCCAATGGAAAAAAAACTGGACTATTTATTAGGATGATCTGTTGTCATTTTGGTAATTGGTTTTTATTTCTGCTGGTTATCTCTTGTTTTAACTCCTCCTCTGTTTTCCTACACATTCTTTAGATAAGCTTTTAATCCTGTTGTTTGAGATCCTTTAATAAGCAGACATTGCAAATTTTGTTGTTTCGTGGGTTCTGTTTAACTTAGTAGCTATTGCACATTTTGTTTTTTACATTTTCTTTCTATATATTTTTTTAATATTTTACATTCACATATTTATTTTATCAACAAGCACTCATTTTTCTATGTTTAAAGTCTATTTGTCATTTATGCACATAAATATTTCTAAAGTCAACTCATTGTAAACAAGAGATATTTATAATTTATATACAAGATTTATATTTTAATCTTTTAGCTTCAACATTTTCTTTTTTTCTTTAATATTTTAAACAAAAGAGAGAGACTTATTCTTGAACTGTTATAACTTTTACTCTTTATTTACTTTCTTATTAATTGTTGAGTTAATTCTCTCTCTCCCTTCCAATTAATAAACAACATTTGTAAGAATATCTTTTTAAACTCTTTTAGATGTCCTTTTTTTAATGAGATGCCTTAATTCAATATTTACTGACAGTTTAGTGATTTTATTATTTATTAATCAAGTTTAAAACATTCACATTATTTATGATAATTTTTTTTAAAATAATTTTTAGACAATTTTTAATGAACGCTCAGTAGTGTTACAATATATATATATATATATATATATATATATAAATATATATGTAACGCTCAGTAGTGTTACAATATATATATATATATATATATATATATATAAAGTGCCACATAATTATAAAATGGCTGGTTTTAGGTCTTTTTTTACATAGAAATAATATTTTGTGTAAATATGCACGTGACAAAAAGAAAAATATTGAAAATTATGTAAGTGAATTATTATGTGCGGGTTATAATATAAAAGAAATTTATCAAGTGGTTTGTCAATTTAGTTAGAAAATTAATAGGAATACTGGTGATGAAAAAATTGAGAGTAACAAGTGGATTTCTTTGCCTTTTTATAATAATAATCAAGTAAATTTTTGAAAAAAGTTTATAATAGTATATATAATGTTTCATTTTATGGATGGGGTAATTTAAATAGAATGGTTAATAATTCAAAAGATAAGTTAGAAAAAAATAATGTGAGTAATATAATTTATAGAATTTTTTGTGGGTGTATCCTATCATATGCGGGGGAATCTAGATGTAATATTGAGAAAAGAATTAAAGAACATAAATTGTTGTATAAAAGAGTTTTGAAAAATGTACAGATATGTAATGATAATAATAATGAAGTCAAGTTATATACTGAATCTGTTTTTTATGATCATGATAAGAATTGTAATTTTAAATCTGATTTTGATATAAACAAAATAAAAATTTTAGGCCAAGAGAGAGATAATGAAAAAAGAAAAAAATAAAGAGGCATATTTTATTAGTAGGTATAAAAATACGATAATAAACAGACAGTCAGCAAATGTTAGGATTAATGAATTGTGGGATATTTAAATCAACATGTGTTTCCGGTTGGTAATAGATGATTCCATTTTGAAAGTTGAGTTGAAAATGATTATGAATATAATCGAAAATATTTCTTTATGGGTTTTTATTTATATTATATTATAACTTGTTTATGGTTGTTTGGAATATATATATATATATATATTTCACTGAGGTGAGCCATAGGCTTGAAAGCAATTTGTTTGGAGTAGGGTTAATGATAGAGATTTTGAATTCTTTCTCTTTTGGCACAAATGAAAATAAAGCATGTTTAGAGTTATTGGTAAGCTCCATCTAGTCATATATATATATATATATATATATATATATATATATATATATATATATATATATATATATATATATATATATATATATATATATTGTACCCTCACTTTCAGTTCAATATGATAAATGGAAAACAAAACTAACTCAAAATAAATAAATATGTTCTGGCCAAAATACCTATAATTTTAATATAATAAATAATAAAGATATAATAATTTCTATCATTTGACTAGCTCTAAAATACTTAATGAATAATTTATGATTCGATTCATGAAAATTAAACAAATGAAATACTAATAAATCATAGACAATTTAGTGAAGGTAAAGCAGTAAAGAATTATGTTGAGCCTATATCCCACAGGATACAATGTCAATGTCATAAGAACCCTATACACCCTATTATTTCAAATATTAATAAATTTAAAGTATTCTTAAAACTTTAAAAATTCATGTATTTAGTACAACATTATTAAACTGAACTCTAATCTCTTTTATTAAAAAATATAATTATAACTCTCTCAGGTTCTTGAAAAATAAATCTAATCAGTTTTAAAATATATAATGTAACAAAGTATGAGAAGGGATTATGTATCAGTCCTAACTACACCTAAACAATAATAAATAATAATATTCATATTCCTAACCAAATAATTATTAATCCTATCTGCCTTCTAATACTATAACCACTAATAATGATAATAACAATAATATTAATAATGTAATTATGTATTTATCATGTGGCATCTTAATATGGTATAATCAGAAAATATGTGGTAACAAACAATCATATATTTTAAGCAGTAAATTGTGTATTCAATTATGTCTATAATAATAAAATTGCAAAAGAAAAATTATTCAAATATCATATTCTAGATAATTATTATTTCTTAAAAATGAATAATTTATTTATACTGTGCAAACATATTATATTTATTTTGGATTCTGTTAACACAAAGTTTTATAAAATAAATTAACAAATTTATTATACTTTTATTAAACAAAACTATTTACAATATGTACATGTTTCACTAAATAAATCTAACAAAATACACATTTAACTAAATAAGATTAAGTTACACTTTTCAATATTATACAAAATCAAAAAGTAAATAAGCCTTCACTCTGGCATATGCATTATTAGTTATATACAATGTAAAATAAAATGTTAATTTAGACCTACACTTCATAGTTTAATTAAATTGTTTTCTAATTAAATGAATAGATGATATAACTTTAATATGTGTACACAAAAAATATAAATACTTAAAATAATGTTCATTTTTGAAAATATGTTCTACGTTTATTCAATATATGAAAATAAAATTTAACAAAAATAGTGTTGATGTTATACTAGTTGCTATCGCTTGAAACCATTCTTTAAATGCTTTATATGTTTTTCATGTTTTGTAAAAAAAAAAAAAATATATAAACTGATATTCATAAAATACAAACTTTCATCACTTTTTGTATTATTCATTTTGAGGTTTCATCTTTTAGAAAATATGCATTGATTTATGAAAAATTAAAATATCAAAATTATTTAAAAATATCATGAATAATTGTTATTTATTTCATCATTAAAATAGTTTAATAATAATATGAAAAACTATTTATGATTCTTTATTATTTTATTATCACCATTTATATTCAATTTCATCTGTATTTCATCTTAATGCAACAAGAAAAACGTATCTTACTTTCTTTTGAAAAAAACAAAAAAACAATACATCAATCCAAAATTATTTATTATTTGTCTCTCATAAAATACTATGTTATACGATGTAATAACTCCTAAAATTAAGATAGTGACACCTTGCATAGGATATAAAAGAATGACTAGATTAAAGACTCAATAGTATAAAAATATTTAATAATCCACATGGAAACAGTGTGAAAGAATAGGTATGATTTTTGTCGAATACCTTCAAAGTAATGCACATGCTATTTATTAACCCCCTACAGATTATTATAGAATAGGAAAATATCAACACTGCTCACGGAAAATGCATATAAGACACAGGACTACGTTAAATCTACTGCATAAAATTACTAAGATAAAAATAAGTTATTTTCCTATCTTCTTAAAATATCTTACATATAAGGCATCTAAGTATTTCATTATATACTCCCCCAGTCACTATCGACTAAAACTTCATAATAGATCTTACAATCTACATCACAAAATAAATAGCATTACTCCTAATAACAAAGTTCACATATGACATTATCAATCCAGTACTACTATTAAAAAAAAGGTTTTATTCACTTAACACTCAGCAACAAAATTACAAATGACATTCTTTTTAAAATATTAAAAAACAACATTCAAACTTTTTCAAAATTATGGTACATTTATTAAAAATCTTAAAAAAATTTCATGAGCAACAATAAAATTATATTAAACTATGTAATATAAAATAATAAAAAAATGTATGCATATTTATTTTCTAAAATCATAGCTTATATCTCAGAATGAGAATAAGAAAATCTATGTGTAATTAACACACACATGCTCATGTTCACTCATACATATGATAAAAGCGATATTTCAAAAATATTCCAAGCAACTCTAGAAAAGATGATAATAAGTAAAATGTACATCATATGATAATTAAACACTTATAAATTATCTACTAACGCTTTGACTTGCAAGTCATTATTTTAGATGTCTTCTGGTCCAAGTTTAGATAAGAAAATCATATTAATCCAAAATATCAGTCATCCAATATAGCAATTATACTTTTAAAAATGTTGCAAAAAACTTTAAAATATTAAAAGATTTTTTTAAAAAATATTAATGTTGTTAGAACAAATAAAAAATTAAAATATAATCTTTCCTATCCTAACAATACATTTTATACTAAAGTTAGTGTATTTAGAATAATAATTCAAAACTAAATTTATGTAATTCCAATTCATGTTTGTTCTCCAATAAAGTCCACTTATAGTCTTTTATTACAATTTAACACTTCTAAACGGGAACCTTTCCTAGTTGCTAGGTGATGAATATTATCTGAAATTCTTTCTAGCACAGTGTTTTTTTTCCACCCATGGTGTATAAATTTACAAATAAAAAAAATAATGATGACTTTAAAATTTCAGAAAATCTAAAAATTTGTTGTTCATTTTGTTCTTGAAAGTCATTTAATACAGTCTATTGTCTGTAGATTCCTCATTGTACAATAATTGAGCTCATTTTATGCTTACTATTTAGTCATTAATGTGATATCACTTTTAAAATAATTTTATAGGTAAGTTCCGGTGTTTTTCCATTCACATGAATTTTATCAGCTTCAGATGCATCATTAACACCATTCAAAATTAGTCCATAAGCTAGCAGAAGAATAGGCATTTTTCCATTCTTTTTTTAAATATTATTTTATAATAATGCAGATATGTGGTAATAAATATCTTTATATATAAATATTCCATGGGTTGTTTATTTACTCCTGATAATATTTCCTTTTTTTTATTATCCATTTATTTTTCCTTTTTTTTTTTTTTAGAAAATGTGTATTAAAGAGAACTTTATATATATATATATATATATATATTTTTATTTTTTTTTTTTTATATATATATATATATATATATATATATATATATATATATATATATATATATATATATATATATCCAAATATTCGCATATTTTTGACAATAACTTGTCAAAGTAATTATAGCTGTAATAACTTTATTATTTTTTTTACTTTCCATCATTTTTCAAAAGGATTTAAATAATTTTGAAATCAATATTTCTTTAAAAATTGCTATACTTTTAAAATATAGTCAATAGTATAATAAATAACAACAAATTTTATTATACTATAATTTCATCTCAACTATTTTCATAAATTTAAAGAACATTTAGTTTTAGTCTTTCCAGAGTAATTTTTATTATCCAAATAATAAAACTCAAAAGCTTTTAAAATATTGTAAACAAACATGTTAGTTCTCCGAGTGATATTTCCAAATAATATCCTTCTTAATATACAAAGTATTCTATGTAAATGATTATAAAAAATTTTAAATAACATGATAAAAATTATGCCTTCCTCTGATAAAATATTTTTTTTTACTCATGTTTGCATTATAATATACTGTTTGTAATACGTTATGGAGGTATATATATATATATATATATATATATATATATATATATATATATATATATATATATATATATATATATATATATATATATATATATATATATTGAGGCATGTATTCATCTCTTGTATTTTTAAAACATCTTCTGATATTCAATTGATAGATCAACAATCATTTTATTATATGGAATATTTCATATAAGCATTTTACCTTTGTTAAATTTTGCCTATAAATTAGCATGTCCATTTTAATTATAGAATGTAGGTTACTCTTCATTGTCTACATGTGTGTTTCTTGTTATAACAAAACATTATCATTATTTTTAAAATAATTAATGGTCGGTTGACTTACAATGTTGGTTTGTTTAATACACTATTAGTTTAGGCATAGTAAAGTGGGATATTTATATTTTAACTTTATTATTAGAATTATTATGTATTGCTATTGTATTAATAAGAATATGTGACAGCTTTCATCTGATAAGTATGTGCAACATATAACAGTGTCAAACATTGTATCATTGATAATGTGCATGGATAGATTAAGCACTCTCCGATTGCTTATTCCAAGAGAGGATTATATTGTAGAGACTGATAAATAGTTGTGGCTGAGATGGAGTTAATACCTAAAGAAAATTATATGCATGACATGTATTTTATTTCCAGATGATGAGATGATGTCCACTAGATTCTCTACCTAGGAAATTGGTATTGGATTCTGGCATATTATGGTACAACTATAAAATGGTATTTTATAGAGCCTATCTTTATTGCCTGTTCCCTCATGATGTTATAAATTTATTTCCACCATGTACGGTGAAATCCTTTGTATTTTATAATTATTTAGCAATGATAGAATATAGGTAGAATAAGGAATACTTGTCCATCTATAGTGTTTGCCCTAATAGTGAATAGTGTATGTATAATGCTGTAGTACTTCCATAACTTCACAGGAAAACCAACCAAAACTTACTAGTCATTATAAAATTTTATATGGCATAGCAAGAGATACATGTTATTGTATTTTCATAAAGCAGTGATTTGCAGATGTATTGGTAAGACAGGTTAATAATGGGAATGATTTTGTTGTGGGCATAGCAAGATTTGGTGTCATGTATACATTTGACTTTTGACGTCTGTCCCCCCACATTAATATGATATTTTTTTTAATATCAAGTGATAATAATGATTATTTGTACTGCATATGATAACTGTCCTTATAATATTCTGATATAAATCAAATAGCTATAGTGTAATATGCTCCTTTATAACTCTATGTTTTAGATTTTAAAGTTTTCACTTATCTTAAAGATTTGAATACTTTTATTTTGTAACTCGAATGCTAATTTATGTTAAAAACACTTTAACCTTCCTGTTCTACAATCTAAAATAGAAAAAATCTAACTGATAATGATAGTGATAATGAAGGTATCACTGCACTTTACTATTTTATATATTATGCATGTATTCAATGGGATATACCCTTATTTTATACAATGTTGCTGTCTTGTTTAATATAATGTTTCTGTGAAATAAATATTCAATTATTTCTGGTGTTTAAAGACAATTCGTAATTAGTGTAAATAAATCTTGTGTTAAAAGTTTATTTAGTTGTCTGTTGTCTTATTGCTGATCATCATACACATTATTATTGTTATTGCTACAGACACATTATAATACTATTTTGAAGTCATCAATCAGTATAATATATTTAGCTATATGTTAGTATATCATAATTATTTTGTTAAGCCCTTATATTTTAATATTACATTTAAAGCATCATCATTTACTGATCAAAATATTGTTAACTTCAAGAGCATATATTATTTCACATAGTATATTAAAAGAAAAAAACTCAGGGTTGATTTAACCTATTTATATGAACCATCAGATATATCATTCACTGGTCTTGATCACAATGCTCAAAATTATTTGATAAAAGAAAGTTTGTAAGATATTGTGTTTAGTTATTAAAAGTATTTGTATTTCTTGAAACATAAAGTTTATAATATTTATGGAGTTTATAAAGTTTATTTGGAATGGCCAAATATCGTTTGTTAATTCTATTTTATAGTATGAGCCGTTTTGATGCTGTATTTGGGTAGTGGCAAAATCCCTCTCAAAGACCAAAGTATATCTTGTAAAATAATAATATTTAAGTTATTTGAACCCTGAGAAGGATAGGTTCTTAATTGGCAGTGTAGTTTTAAATTTATAGTAAATTTTATATCTAAAGTTATTTATTGTATTTGGATTTGAGTTGTGTTATTTTCACCATTTTATTAATGTCAACAAAACTTTAATGTGTATGTTTCTTCTTTTATTTTAAAATTTATAGTTTGTTGTAACTTAATGGTGAATATTACGGTTTTGTCAAGCTTGGAATATCTCCATTATTTAAGTTTATCTTACTATCACTTAATACAATATTAGTTTATATTTCGAGACCTCATTCTCCATCATCAACATTGTTATCCTATTTAACCATGATCTTTCTTTTATTTCTTAAATATCATTTGATCTTAATTAATTGTCATTATTGATTTACCCTTCACCGGCTTTTATTCTATTATCATCATAATCATTGATTAGCTCTTATTCTAGCATTATCAGAATCATTCATTATTCTAACACATCGTCTTTCTCTTCTTTTTATTGTAAGACTCTGTTTATTTTATTATTTAATTATTATTTATTTTCATCAGTCATTTAGTCATCTACATCCTAATTTATTTATTACTTAATTCATAATTTTAACTTCACATTCATTCCATAGACCTGACTAACAATTATTTATTGATTTGATGAACATTAAATTTATTTTGTAATATTTCGTTTGTGGATTCTTTGTGACCTTCTTTATATTTATTGTTTCATGCTATCTTAATTTTTTGTATTAAATAATATCTTTGGTTTAATATTTTTTATAAGCTAGTTTGTCTAAATATTGGTATATAATAGAAAATCATATACGGTTTCCACCTAAAAATCATATATATATATATATATATATAATAAATAAAGTTTGATATATATATCATATATATATATATATATATGTAATAAATAAAGTTTGATATCTGTATTCGTTTCACAATATATGTAATATACAAATCAATATATATATATCAAAATACAGTACAATTTATATAAATTATATTTTTTTAGAAGTACTTTCGACTATACACTTTGTAGTCTTTATCAACTATATAATGTTGAATAATCAAAACGAGACAACCCTTAACAATACCCATAGTTCAATTCAGATTTCCCACAATTCTGTTATCTTAACATTTGATGACTGGCGATTATATATATCATATCGGTAAAATAATAAAGAATGAATAATAAAATTTATGTAGAAAAACAATAAAGGATGAATCATAATAAAAATAAAATAGGAATTTAAAATAATGGTTTTAAAATGGCATTGTAAGATTAATATAAGCAAGTTAAAAAAATGTTTGTATGAGTTTAAAATAATACTGTAAGATTAAAATAAGAAAATGTGTTAAGATAATGTTTGTGTGAATTTAAAATATTATTGTAAGGTTAAAATAATAAAAATCAATTTAATTTATGTTAGGAGTGTATAAGGGATTGACATTAATTGAAAGGAGGGTAGCTAGCAGAGAGATAAGTTTTAGAAAAAGTCAAAGCTGTGCACTGGATGAAATTAGCACCCATAACACAATGTCAAGAGTTACTTCACAGAAGAAAATCTTTATTCTTTTTATAAATGTGCACTGGTAACATCCAAAGTAAGGCACAAGTCACTTCTTTGGAGGATGATTTCCATATTTCACATATTTCATATCTCATTTCCAAAGTCTGGTAGAAAAACCAGCAAATAAAGCTTCTTTTCAAATACATGTAAGTCGATATGTCAGCAAACTCTGTATCTACCTCATTTCCAAATTCCTGTATCACAAAAAAGTGTTGTCCCGGAGGTTGTTATCCAGTAATTGATCATTGAAAGCAATGTTGTCAGCATAGAAGAAAGAAAAGCATAGTCAAAACAGATTTTTCTCAGCATGTGTAGTTAGATAAAAATAAGTAAACTTGTGAGAAAAAAAAATGTAAATAGTTCAGATTAAAAAAAGAATGTGTCTGAGAAAAAATGGGTCAAATAGACATATTGTATTTTCAAACAGAGGGTGGTGTAATGTACCAATACCGTAATGGCATATATATATATATATGTGTGTGTGTGCCATTACATATATATATATATATATATATATATAATTTTTCACTTACAATTATTAAAAAAACTTATCATAAATAATGTCAAGGTTTCAGTTTGAGATATTGTTGTTTATAAAAATCTAAAGAGTTTTTTATTAAACAAAAATGCATTTGCTTTTGAAATGTAAAATTAAAAGTTTAAAGAGTCTTTTTTTATTATTAGTAGTTTGAAATAAAAGTTAAAATTGATTAATTGGAAGGGGGTAGAAAGTATAGCTTAAAAGAAAAATTAAAAGCTTAAATTATAAACCTTTATATGAATGAAAAATATTTCTCTTTCCATTTAAATTATTAAAAAAAAAGAAAAACTACTATGACAATAATATATATGTGTGTAAATGATGTGGGGATTTTAAACATAGCAAAATGAGTGCTTGTTGATAAAATAAATGTGTGTGTGTGTTAAATATTAAAAATGATACAGAAAATTAAAATGTAAAACACAGAATTAATGGTGGCTACTAATTAAAAACCCATAAAACAACAAATGTACAATGGCTACTAACAACAAGATTAAACAATTAATCAAAAGCTTATCTAAGGAATTTCAGCAACAAATATACCTGGGGGACAGCAAAATGACAACAGGCCATCCTAATAAATAATCCAGTTTTTTCATCAAACAATCAGTTCAGTTCAATCAATTAATCAGTTCAGATAACAGTCCAGATCATAAACAGTTCTTTGTCAGTATTTTCATGTATTAATTAATAGAGAAAATGCAGTGTTAATTGTCAGCAAAATCATACGTCTTTTGCTCCAACCTGAATCCAATGAAACAGCCAACCTGCCTGAGAAAATTTAAGCCAGCCTAACAAGTTAAAAATCTTCTGTCAATATCTAGCTTCCTTGAAGAATAATGCCAAGAAATACTAAGCATAAAACCTCGAATCAAGCCAACTGAAACAATTGTCATGTAAAGTAGCAACCAGCAAGAAGACAATGTTCTATTGAAAATAAAGTTCACAGCAAATAGCAAGACATCAATGTTCAATCCCTATGTACTAAATACAATTTTTCTTATTCCCATTTCTAAGTAAAGTAGCCATTGTAATAGTTTGAAGCCTACCAGAGTCAAACAGTAATTTACTCTATAGCATGCATAAAGAATTGTTGAAGTGTGTGTTTGAAATGGCATGTATATTAAAGCTTGAAAATATTTTATATTGATGCCATGTGTATATTTAAATGTCAAATATTATTTAATGCTTGTATTATATTCCAGTCTCTTATATGAATTAAGAATGTGTGTGGTCAGTATAGATAATTACCACTATCTAAATTAATTAACTTCTTATAAAACTATATTAAGAATTACAATAATATATATCTAGTTATATATATTATCTTTAAGATAATTTTGTTGCTCACTTTTTCACTAGCTAAATAAATAATTTGTTATTGTATTACAGTTGTTTGAGCTAGTTATGGGATGTTTAGATATTGAATTAGTTGCCATTGTTCAAAGTGTGTTAATTGCTTTGGTAATTAACTGGCATCCAGGGTTTACTCAAAAACTAAAAAGGACTTTGAATGATAGGTGTTGAATTCAACAGTTGAGAAGAAATATGTTTCCTTCAAATGTGGTCAGTTATATATATATATATATATATATATATATATATATATATATATAGCTCTCCCGATATCTCTATATATATATATATATATATATATATATATATATATATATATATATATATATATACTGGATTGGCTACAGATGCTCTTTGAGTACTCTCTTCTCTGCCTAAGAGGCTGTGGTGGAGCAATACATACATCGCATAAGGTGAAGATCAAAAAATCAAATATATTAAAAATAAATTATGTATCATATTTTGTATAAAAGTCTTATAATTCTGCCTTCATAAAGTTATTGTATTAAAAGGATAAAATATATAAATTTTGTTTACTCCCTCAGGGATCGCATAAAACCACCACCCAGTTCAAATATATATATATATATATATATATATATATATATATATATATATATATATATATATATATATATATATATATATATATATATATATATAATGCAATCAAATGAACAAAATATTGAAAAGAAATTACCATCCAAGGTGCTTCCAGCAATTCAGTCAAAGTTCCTCCAGCGATTCGTTTTACTCTTTCTAAAGGAACTTCTCCACAGTTTGGATATGATATTTTTGAAATTATTTTAGGATCCTGACTTTTATATTTGTAATACTGTTGTGAACCTGAAATAAATGTTTAATAGTTTATTGTAAACTTATTGTCACTATTATGTATAGATAAATTTAATAATGGCCATATGTAAGAATAACCAATATCCACAACACCGATTTCAAATTTTACACTTGGGTATAAAAAATTTTCATACAAGTGGATTGCATAATATATATATAAAATAATATATATTTTATATTATATATATATATATTTATATATATATATATATGTATATATATATATATATATATATTTATGAGGGACCATTCACCATCATCACATGTGCTGGTCCAAACAGAGATTGGTTAGAATGTGGAGAACATTTTGTGACATAAAATGCCTGTAAATTCAAACCCTACCATGAGAAAAAACATTAATTTTCTCTTATTTAAATAAAAACTTGAAAATGAAAATATATATATATTGCATTTGTTTTTTTTTAAGTGGAGGTAAAATATAAGGATACACTTTATATACCATCAAATATCACCACACATTATAAAAATGAAAGGAACAAAATAGTAATTAAATTTTTAGTTACTTATTAATCCATTATATAAGACATTCATGTATTCAAATGATGTTAATAACTGAAATAAAAACATAAACTCAGATTGATATAACAAGATGGAATAATCTGGTTTTAAAAAATAAAAGATAAGATAAAATGAAAGACTTTTCTTCTTCAAAAAAGGACATTTGAATGTGGATTAAATGGGTACTGAAACAACAAATAATACATGTTCTTACTTATATTAGGAACTCACAATAAAACACGTGTGAATGTGTAATATGGGAACTTGGATGCTTGTTCAGAATCTACTTAGAAGGCAAGCATAAAGGTTGGGTAAAGCACCAGTACTTAGCCAATTATAATTAATTGCTGTGTAAATGAATACACTGTATACACACCCATTAGAGTACACTTCGTCCAAATTACCCCAATCTTTTGTCATAAACCCATGCCTATGTTCACAGAATAAGCCATTGACTTACAAAAGTGTCTATTGGAGACATATAACAAAATTCTATTAATGAATGAAAAGTGCAGCAAAAAAAAAGCTAGTTATCATAAAGTTTGCATAAAATTCACCTATTATCAAAAAAATAAATTAGTATAATAACAAAAAATATATATTATAATTTATCCACCTTTTTAAAAAACTTTGTAAGTGCTTGACCTGAACCACTTCTGTATTTTCCTGATAGATTTGTTATAACAATACTTCTTGTCCATCATAATTCTAAAAATCCTTTATTAACAATGGTTGATATTCATTAAACGTCTTAGGCACTTAGAATAACAATTTCCACAAAGATAGAGTGTCTCATTGCAAATAACTATATGTCACTTTTAATTTTTAACCTTCTGAAAGACTGTTGTTAGTGGAAAAATATAGATGTGAACTTTTAAAATGTTCAATTAGAGCTTCATTGTTAAGACCTTGAAACATTTTTAAGAATGGATTTATCTTACTGTTTTGGAAAGTACGGTTGTAAATATTACTGTAAACGTTATGAATATTAATTGGTGATTGAGTGTTGTGAGTATTTGCATATTCTTTTATGAGATGAATAACATTTTCATTATTGTTTTGTGTTATATATATATATATATATATATATATATATATATATATATATATATATATATATATATATATATATATATATATATATATATATATATATATATATATATATTGTAACCTTTCTTGCAGTCAACTGCAAAATTGATTATCTACCAAAGATTACAATATTACAAGTGATCCAATATCTGACCAGAATTAACTCTCCAGCATCATGTACTACTGTTACTTACATGTTAACTTGACGAATAATGAATACAATAAAAAAGTTAAAATATGTTCCTATTTCACTTTATATCTCAGGATCATAATTATTTTAATCTATTTCAATCCAGGCACAGTTAAATTAAGCTAGAGGGTTTTTACTGCTACTTAATGTGTACACACACCAACATATAAGAAAATATTATAATTTACATTATAATTTGGCCATTTATCTAGCTATGTTATTTAGATTTTGTGAACAATATAACATAACCAATCATATAATTGATATAAAATGTATTATAGTTGTATTTTGTATTATCCAATTAAACACTGCTATGTTTTGATTTCATTGTTTGTAGGCATCCCAATAAGAGATCTTTTGATTAAAAGTGTGTTTGAAATTTGAATGTGGTGGCAATTTTGTCAAAATAAAACTTGAATCCTTGAATATTTACAAGGCAGAGGATGGTTAGTAGGAACAGTGGGGATGATGTTTTTTTTTAAATTAGAGTATCATAGACTAATGGGTTGAAAGCTTTTTGGTATGAGAATGTGGCAAAAGAGTGCAATGACATCATGATGTGGAAAGTTATTTTTGCATGTTTTTCAAACTGATGGTGACTGATTTTTCCCCAATGTAAGTAAGGAATGAAAGGAGCCAATTTTCCTTTGAAATCTTACATAAATTAAATTACAAGATGAAAATAATTGATACTGGAATATATTAACATGTTCAACAATGCAACTTTACCAAGAATAGATAAATATACTCTGGAAAGTAAATTGGTTAGTTTCTGGGTGGCATATCAGATTGAATCTTGTATTCTTTTCCACATTGCAGAAAAGGATTCTGAGTTTGGAAATACCAGGAATTTAAGGGGATTTGCCATGAAACATGATGTTATCTTGCAACCTGTCAAATGTTACCAGGTAGAGGATTTATAAGGATTAATTTCAAGCCTATAATGCTCTGTATATTTTTTTTGAGAATTGCATCAAATTTGTGAATTTATTTTTAGAATGGAAAAAATTGGATATTATTTTTTGAATTTCAGGAACCAAATCCCTTTGCATCATTTTCTTAATCTCTTGTATCATTGGATTTAAATACAAGTTAAAAGAAAAGAACACTAATTGAAAGTCCTGTGGGATTGAGTTTGAGAAATATATCCTGGAGTCATTTTACCATCCAGAGTGATGAGGATTTCTTTGTTGTACAATAGGTTTTTGATGGTCTAAATGTATGCATCTGGAACTGATTAGTCATTTAGCCCACTCAAGAGTTGAATTTAAATGAAAGCCGCAGACATGTTTAATTGCACAGCTACTGGAAATGACATCTTTTTTTTTCTTTTGATGTGATCACAGAGTAGTTAAAATGCAGATGGTGTCACCAGTTGATGCTCCTTTTCTGGCAGATGAGATTGGGAAATATAAAAAAAAAACATTTGTTTATGGAATTTATATTTGATGATTGACTCTATGACTTTGATTAATAATGGTGTCATAAAGGTGGGTCGGAGATAGGAGAGCTGGGACAGTACTGTGCATTTTTTCAAAAAGTTACCATAAAAATTGGATAGACATTTTCAATAGTTTGGTGACCATTTGGTAACAGGTTACTCATGTTAAGAAGGATAGGTACTGATAATTTACTTATATGAAGAATTATGTATGTGGGTATTGCATGAGAACACAGATGTGCACTATCTGGGAGTGGTTTTATTTTATTTAGGATATGTAATTAGGAAAAGTCATGCCACCACTGTAAATTTTACTTTAAAAATATAAATAGATTTTTTGCAGCATGTACATTCCAATGAAAAGTTCTCCAATTGTAGTTACTAATGTGAGAGTGGCCTTATTTTCCTTCAATCCATTGCAAACACCTAATATAACTTCCTGTCTAGCTTTTTGTTTAAGCTAAAAAAAACCTTTGAACTTTTTACTGAGATTTAATCAGTTAATTTTTTTTGCTTGGTTTTATATTGGGTTTTAATCTCCAATATCATCTTTATGTTATTATCATTACACTGAAACAGTTTAAGTTTATCTTTATTTTTTTTTCAGTTTTCTTAATAGGTTTGTAGGCTCTTTCCTTTTGTAGATATAATGTTTGTTTATTGATTTAAGGATTTCAATAAATGAAAAACATGGTTTAATGGCAGGGATAAATAGTATGTTAATTTTGTGGAAGTAAATATAGACTTCCATGTATGCCATCTCAGGCATTGATGAGCTAACCAGCATTCTGATTGTGTTGTGAAAAGTAGAAGTGTCAAATCTCTAAGGTCAATTTCCATCCCTACATCCAAAGCAACATTATCACCGAAAGTGACAGTCAATAGGGAAACGTAAATCACAAAATATACATCTGGAGTGTAGAATAGAATGTCTATCAGAGACACATACTTCCTAGTATAAAATGTTAGAGTGTCTGGAGGAAAAAAAGTCCTCACCACAAATAAGTTTCTGATTTGGTAAGATGTGAACTCATTGTATGATGCATTGCATGCAAGGTAAATGTTTATATGATGTATAATTTTCTGAATTAGAGCTGGAGAGTTTTGAAAATATAAAAATATCATGATGAAATTGAAATCATTTTGATTAAACATAATAATGAACATGTTGGAATCCCTACAGATAATTTTAAATGAAGAGAAAGCAGAATTTAACAGCCTGACTCCTTCAGAAACTGTAGGGGAAGTACTGTGAAAGATGAATTACACTTTACTTAGAACATTAATTTTAACATTATGAGGGAGTTTTGTCTCTGTCATACATAAATATTTGGTGAGTATTGTTTAAACCTGTTATTAATTGGATAAACTTTGCTGAAGGAATTCATTCCTCTGCCATTAATCCCAGTAATTTTGATTTTCATAGTGTGATCAAAGACAAACTTGAAAACAACAGACTAACTGCTATTTTAGATCATTACTCCAAGTTATATTTATATATCTAGGTAATTGGATAAATGATCATTTGTGTGAGGGTTGGGTATCTTATTATCAGCAGGTCATTGTGTCTTCATGTTAAACCAACACTCATCAGTTGGTCCAGATTACTATCTCTACACATATATGCTTGAAGTGCTCAGATATTAATTAAGATAGACAATCTTCATTCTTTAATGAACAGGCAATAATCTACTCCATACATCAACTCTCCAACCATTCATCCAATTGAAAATCTGATGATGTAATGCTCAAAGGCCACCCTGAGGGGGAGATTATAGGTGTGACAAGAATCAGATTTTCAATTGAATGGATAGTTGAAGTGAGGAGATGATTGAAACCTGTCCATTAAAGTAGGAAGATTGGCTATCTTAATATATATATATATATATATATATATATATATATATATATATATATATATATATATATATATATATATATATATATATATATATATATATATATATATATATTCATTTATTTAAAATAAAATAAACATATGAATTCAAAAATAACAAATTGATTCTAAACATAAATAAATAATAAAATGTGTGTGTTAAAAAAAAAGAAAACTTAAAAGTTAAATATTAAAAATAAATGAAAGTTTATAAGTAAAATATTCTGTCAAAGATTGCATATACTAATGAGATACAAAATAATGGAATTTGTATTGGTACTAATTAAAATCCATAAACAATAGGATTAAATAAACACATCTTAAGTATTTGATCAACAAAAGCAATGTACAAATTCTTAATAAGGAAAATAACTGGCTGGTTTAAAAACTATTTAAAGAAAAAAACGTCATCACATAAATTGCACCAACAAATAGGTCATTCAGTCAGTCTTTTATGTATCTCAAGTCAATCACCTATTAGACTTGTTTTCAATGAAGACAATGCAACACTAAGCAGTCTGGGGCATGAGATGAACTTCAACATCAGTCTGACAGATCCTAAGCACTCTGCCTGATAGAAGCAATGCTCGTATAAAAATTTGAAGCCACCAGGAATGTATAAATTTCTGCAATAGAAGTAACACAGAATATCAATCATCATAACCTCAACAGAAGATTAAAATCAAACCAGTTGTTAAAACACACATGCAACAGTAAATAATTTGAAGCCACGATGGTCAAAAACCCTGTAGGTAATAACATATCCTTATTCCAATTCTGATATTAATTTGAGTAACCTTTGCAATCTTTGAAGCTTCCAGAATCAGCTGTTTTTGTTAACGTTGGCAAATTAAGGATTAGTATATATATATATATATATCATGACATTTTGATTGTAAAGAACATTTGACAGATATGCTTCACTTTGCAGCTTATGGAAAAGGAGTTTTGCATCACTGAATACATTATGAGGTAGATTGATATTATCATTACGTTGTCATATATAATTATTTAAATGATAATTTGCTAATTGATCAGAATATTAATTTCTCAGAATTTTTTTAGTAGTGTTCTATTTCATTCAAAATGAGATTATGCAGCTGATAAAAATTATTACTGGCAATTAATATGTTAGAGATTTCTTTGTTAATTAATTTAAATTCAATAGCAAACTCTCTATATAATAATACCACCCAGTGCAAGATTTAATAATTAATAGATGCAGAAAGGTTAGTGCATGAAATCTCCAGACAAATGTTTGTTTGTGGTATTCATTAGTGAGAAGTTTTAGGTCTGTGAATACTGTACCCAGATTTAAAGATCTAATGCAATATTCCAGAAGCAACATTTTACAATTTTAATTAGCTATAATTCTAAAAGCTAAAGATGAAATCACATTAATGGTTTTATTTCAAGATTAATTTCTTGTGCAATCATATAAATCTGAATCCAGTTCAGCATTTGTACATTTTTGTGTACTTTGTTTACCAAAAACCATATTTAGCATCACCCCATAGGCATGAATGGTATAAAACGAACATAACATTACATTATCACTATCCTGCATCCATTTATAATTAAATCTTGATCTGAATGGACAGTTTGCTATTGATAATAACAGCTTGTGTAAGCATAGGAAGTGATTGTGTGATATTTTCTTGGTTTCATTTAAATTCACTGAGAAATTGGTGCTTTTATGTAAATTTATAATTGTTAGTATCTTTTCAAGAGTATTTTGTGAGAGAGTTGTACACATTATCATGAGAAAAGGAAACACTTGATAAGTAAATAGAAGTCTTGAAATCAATAGAAGAAACAAAAAAGGGTTCAATTAGAAATGATCCTTGATCTATAATAAATGTCATAGCACTTGAAGAATAAACTAAAAGCATTGGTAGCAAGGCTATTGATTGAGCTTTACTCAGAGTGGATGGTATATCATTACAGGAGCAATTAATATCACTCCAAATTATAATTATACCTGATGTAAGTCGAATTTGATTTTGGGCAATGAGGAGAGCATTTACTATATATTTTTGTTTTTTGAATGAATTTATTGTTACAAGATAGTACAACTGCGACTGAAAAGTAAAAAAAAATAATGATTGCATTAACTGAAGTAAATATAATACAGATATTACCATAAGTTTTGTATTTATTAGGACGACTGTACCATATGTTGGTGAGATGTTGAGCTTATGTACAAATATACATTTACTGTTTCCAGTTTTAATAATGATTTGGTTTGTTGATACAGTAATTTTTGTTTCTGTAATGGTGAAGATATTATCAAAATGATTATTAAGATAGTGACATAGATATGAGGTACTACTGTATGAATTACATCATCACACATTTACTGTGACACTTATAATGCTTAACATATTATATTTTTAAATTCATGTTAGTTTTATCATTAGTAGCTTTGGACCACCTAAATTCTTCTACAATATGAATGCAAAGTTTATTTGTGATGTTGTATATCTGTATGTTAGATTTAAAAGTAATTCTCTATGCTGAGAATTTTTTATTGATGGCTTATAATTTTGATATAAAAAGAATGCATTAGTAATTGAAGTAATTATCATTTGAAATAAATTTGCCATTGACAATGCTATATTCTCCCACAGATTGAATAATTACAAATTTTTTATCAAGTTCAACTACTCCTTTTATAATCCTGTAATTATCTCAGACTATCCAGTACTACAATTGACTTTTTATAAATAGTGCATGGATGAGATTCTTTGTACAGTTTTACATTTTTAAAAGATATGCTAATAATGTAACACTATCTTTAAATGTATATTAAATGTTACCTATTGGTTTTATGACAGAAAAGTTATAGGAATTGTTTTTGTTCAATGTTCCCAAATAAGGTAAGGAAATTTAATATGTCTGTGATTCTTTGTGTGGAACTAACCCAATTGTCTGAATTTCTATTACAAATTATGTATTGGAATCACAAATCTAATATTAGATTTTAATATATGCTAAAATATTTTCTTCCTTCATCATCTTACTGCCAGAACCTCTTTCTGAACATATATGCAAGCATTTAGAATATACTTTTAAAATAGCCATGATGTAAATAAGGTTTATGCCATGAATAATAAATTTGAAATATTCATTTCCCCTTAATTGACCCAAAAAATTTATCAATGGAAGAGTGTCTTCCAATGACAAACATGTTTTTGTTTTTTGTTTTTTTGCATATTTTGATAATCTTTTCAAATAATTAATTGATAAAAAGTCCAGAATCACGTTTTCTTGTTCTTTTTGATCATCAGGTATATTAAAACAAAGATAGCAAAATCAAAATTCAAATCTTACATGTGGGCATAGTTGTTCAAAAATTTCTCATCTATTTCTTTCACTTGTATTAGGATTTTATTATCTGGTTTAAATATTTTCATGTTGATTAGATGTCACAAAATGGTTTTAGTTCTAGTAAATCAATATCACAAAGAGAAGGTTGATTTTGAATTTTATATTTTGTTCTCTTTTATCATATATTCTATTTTTTATTTACCTATATCATAGTTTCCCTTAGAAAAATTTCAGTAAGCAATACACCTTATATATTTGGGTTGTCTAATAGAGCAATGACATCATTTTCCAATATGAATAAGGTATTGACTACTTTAAAGCTGGCTCATTATTTTATTTAATGATAAAGGCTTCTTGGAGCATTTGAATTCACATCATGAACAAATAAGTAATTGTTTGAATTATTTATTTTCAAATATACAGCAATATCATTATCATTATTATAAGATTATGACATTTCCATGTCATTACCATATTTTTTTCTGTTTACATATTGATATTATCTTTCATTGTCTGACAAACATGACTACTGTGATCATCACTATCCAACATTCACACACACACACACACACACCACTTATATAACAGAGAATCAGTCGGATGCAATAGACTGCATTGATTTATTTTAATAAAAGTTGTTAGACACAATGGCTTACAACATGATTTGAAGTTCTTTTGTAAAATATGGATATAAAAACTATACAAAAATAGCTCACAAAAGTAACCCTTCATAAAATGTTTATAGGTTCTGTAATTGAATTGAGATAATAACATTTTTTTTTATAAAATATATAATCATGCATCACATATAGCAAATTTGATTATTTGATTATAAACATTACTTATTAAAATAGTATCAATATTATATAAAAAGTTGACAAAGAAATACCATAGATCACAAAATTTTGGATGAAAGATTTTTTAAGAAAATAAATTGTAACAATTAAGCAATATTATATACCACTAATCTAATGAAACATATCACAAAATTACATTATGCAAAAGGCATTCAAATTAATGTGATTTTTGAAAAAATAGACATATACAATTAAAAGTAATGAGATAGACCCCCATCCAATTAAAAAAAAAACTTTATAACATTAACACATAACTGTGGTTGTTGTAAGTTGGTTAAATTTTGGTTTGGAAAATAATCTTACAAAAGTGGTTCATATTAATAGATAGTAATGGACAAGCTGATGATGAACACATACTAATAACTGTAACTATATTTGATATTATGAAGCTTTTTTATAGTTATCAGTTTATTATGATAAATAGTGTATTTAATATATATAGATCGGAAGATATATATATATATATATATATACTAAATATCATATCTGCTTTTTGGATTATATATATATATATATATATATATAATCCAAAAAGCAAAAATATTGAAGCTATTATATAACATTAGAACTGTGCTTTAGGTAAACAATGTAGAAATAGGGATTTTAAATTTACTTATAAGGGAATTGAACTCGAACTTTCGACCTTCTACATCTAACCATTTTATCTTATAAAACTGCTACACATGATCACGTACACTCATAAAGGATAAATGATCTCTAATATACATATTTTGTACTGAACCAGCACTCATCTGTTGGTTCACATCATCATCTTTTACAGATATATGCAATCAGTGTTCAATCTATATTAAGAAATTTAATTATCAATTTATTCATATAATTTCTATAAAAAGAAAATTAACAGTTTCTTACAACTAATTCCGAAACCATAAAAACAACCTCATTTTGCACAGTAATAATAGTGAGAATATTGAGAAATTAATTTATTTAAGTTCAATTTATTAAAATGCATGCTTAACTCTGACAATTGTATAAGTTCTAAATCATAATATAAACAAAAATGTAAACAATAAAACAATAGTATACAAAGGAACATACATTCATAAAGAAGTACAACATTTATATAAGAATATACTAGCATGAAATATATTATCTATTGAGCATATATTGAAATATATTGATATGGAATGCATTACAATTTAAATATATTTCATATTTAAAAGCAAATACCAACATGTTGATGAAAAGCATTACATAAACTTTGAAAATTTAATAATAATAATAATAATAATAATAATAATAATAATAATAATAATAATAATAATAATAATAATAATAATAATAATAATAATAATAATAATAATAATAATAATAATAATAATAATAATGTAGATGATGATGATAATAATAATAATAATAATAAAGTGTATCAGTGTTATGAGATAGCGTGGATTTTGGTGGGTCATGTGAAAGTCTGTGCTCATATACCCTATATATTACATATATAGACACAGGTATATAATAAGCTTGTGTTTCAGTTAATAATAATAATAATAATAATAATAATAATAGTAGTAGTAGTCATAGTCATGGTAGTAGTAGTAGTAGCAGTAGTAGTAGTAGTAACAGTAATAGTAGTAGTAGCAGCACTAAAAATATGCTTACCTAGTATACATTCCCATAATAGTAATGAAACCAAACATTGGAATAAATAGAACTTCATTTGCTTTGCCTAATATAAATATATAAGATAATTAAAATAACACAAATCATCAAATACATAGAGACAGATAATCTACTTGTATTGCACATATATTTATATTTATTATATATTGATTTATGTCAGAATAATGATGCATGTTTAAAATTCAATAACATTCAATTACTTTCTCTTTGAATAAGAATTTCTTAAAGGGTGACAATGATTAGAGTAAAAAAGGAAAATGAACTATGTCGTTTAAGTTATATTAAAATGTAAGTGTTTTGCTGAAGGTTTGTGATGATGGTGATTTAGCTGTGTTTATATATTGAAGTATTTCCATTATCAAATATAAGTTTTGTATGTCTTTAAAAAACTTCTTTTTATTTAAATCTTCCAAATACATTCAACTGTTAGTAATAACACACAGGATAGTATATGCACAACATATTGTGAAGTAATATTATTTCATTATTTCACCAGTTTCTTGTACAATCAGCCACAGTGCTAACATGGAAGTCATACCTCAACCCTTAGATTATTGAATATTGAAGTTTAAGATAATGCACTAACAAACTGAACATAAAAAGATAACTTTTAATTTAAAAAATATACTTATCTATTCTGATCTGTCCACTTTTTTCTAAGAGAAAAGTTGATTATTGATAAAGTGAAGAAATAAATAGGAATTTCATTGATAAATATATGAAATTTCTACCAACTGTTACCTTTGGGAGGATGGATAATTGATTACAGTATTACCTTAAAATTCAATACTCAAGAATCTAAGGATCCAGGTTTGAATCATATGCTAGTACTATCTTTGGTTAGGCCAGCAGCACCTGAAGAAGAGGGGAGAATAATACCTCTCAAAATGTTGTCCATAGACTACTAATCTTTGTGCTATGTGGAAAAATGTAAATAAAGTCACTTTTTTTCTAAAGACATTCAATATTTATATAAGTTGATGGAAATAGTACAATATATAAACACAGCATTAAAATCATATTTCTAAAAGTTTTATAATTTCATGAAAAGCAATATTAATTTATTTTTATGCTAATGAATATTAATGACATGTTAAAATTGCCTTTCAAAATGTGGAAATGAATGATAATGAATTCATTTTTGTTCATTGTGTCAAAATACAAGCATTGTAAGATTACATTAAATATAAAATGCATTTAAATTAATATAGGGTAGTGGTCATCATCATCATTCACACTGAATAATCAACACACTCATTAAATAAATATAAGTAATCATATAAAAGAGCATGTGATCAGAAATAGAATAAAATAAGTATAAGCAATAATAATAAGAATTCAACCAAAATATTAGTCAACTTTTAATACTCAGTAGTTTATTACTCATCAATCATCCCTTGTGACTGAATCTAAAAGAAGTACATTTTAAACAGTATGAAATTTAGAATGTAATGTAACATAATGAGGTGCATGCACATACTTGGCTTATATTTACCACTCACAATAAATATAATGCTGATAAAACAATACTTGCTGATAAATAACAATGTTTGATCACATGACATCATTAGTGTTCAGGTTCAATTATATACTGAATTTTTTCTAGTGAAAAAAATAAAATATAGTGAAAGGACTTTATAAGTGAAATATTTTCACTATTTAAAGAACTATCTTTATGTTCAAACCCAGACATAAATTTCTACCTTTATATAACATACTGAACATGCTCTAAAGCTTACTTAAGCTAAAAATCCCAAGAGACTATGATTGCTAACAACAGAAAAATAAATGTACATGCTTAATATATTTTTATTTAAATACTTCTATGAGGATAATCAAAAATCTTTAAAACATTAAGCTGTAATGAATACAAGTTCCACACTCTCTTTATCTCTAGAATATATAGCTGAAGAAATGAAATTATTAACACTATTTTTTTCTAAAATAATTATTTAAGAAACTAACTGATAAATTCATTAGGAAAATTGCAAAAAATATGATAATACATTTCCAACTTTTATATATTTTATAAATAAAATTTATAACCACAAATATGATTAACAAATTGATTTTTAATAGTTAAATTAATCAACTTTTACTGTCATGAAGTTATTTGTTTTTTTTAATAACTCCTACTGGAAATGAAGCTAAAAATGTGTTTTATAATTTGATAAAAAATATTATAAAGAACATAAAAAATTTACATAAGAAAGTTAATAGTCAACAACTTTCTCTTAATCTAAAATTATAACTGTAAATACCACATGCACATTGAAATTTCTTTTAACTATTACTTGTAATTTTCAATTCCTATTTTGTTGGCTTTCATTTTTAAATCCATTCACTAACAAATCTTTCTAGCATAGTTTACCCAGTTACATTTGTTAATTTGTACAATAAAATATTTTAGGCTTCAACACAATACATTTGTCAGCATTTTAAAATTTACTAATTTCTGGGTCAGGTTTACATAGTTAAAGTCAGAGACAGTAATGCTATTGAATGGTAACCAGAACTGCTGCAGGTAAGAGTATTATTTTTTGGCTTATAAATGTATTTATTGAACATATCATACAGTGAAACTTGTGATTCTTATCTTGGAGCTAAAGCCAGAACATAAATTTGATCTCTATTTTAAACATCTTTTTCCAAAGCTGAACTTTTACTTTTATTGTCTTCAACATCTAAATCAAGATAAGATGCTGCTACAAACTTTTTTAACAACTAAACTAAAAGATGACTGTTGTTCACAAGACACAGTAAGTTCTCCTGATTTACCCTGCCACTAATGTTATTTTTGGAACAATTATGTATTAATTCAATCATATCTTGATCAAATATAACAATTACCAATTGGGTTTATTTTTAATAGATCATTTAATATTTCTCTATTTTTTAATTAAAGCTTTTATCCAGTAAATGATTTCTTTTATATTATTATATATTAATTACTTGGTGAAAGATAAAGTTAAAAAAAGAAACAACTGTAATGAACTAAAACAATTTTTTGCAAAAATGTTTAAATCTAATTGTTTTTTTAAAGACATTTTTATTTGTTTCTGTTATTTACCTTAGTACGTGAACACTGGGAAATAATTAAAATCACTTATGACAAAATATAAAATATATTATGTACTTGATTTTATATGCTTATATTCTATTTAAAATAATTTATGACACATTATAATAATATGCATATTATTATTTTAAAAAGCAATGTTTGGGAATTATCATATCATTAATTAACAAATATAAATTAATTAATTCTTGGCATTATAAAATCATGTGGAAAAATAAAATTTAACATTTTCCAATTTAAGATGGCGTCATCATCCATAATATTGCAAGACTTTCACTAGAAATAATGAGTAAATATAATAGAGAACATTTCATTTTTCATTATCGTAAATGTATAATTTATGATCTTTTTATTGTGAGAACTGTATTATGCAACTACATATTTTTATTATTTTAACTATATAATGACTTTAACATTTTAACTTCAGTTTTGGGCAAATTATTTATTGTATCAAATAGAATGAATCAATTATAGCACACATCTCTTTCTCTAATCTGATTCAAAGATTTTTCTATCCAAGATATTGCAACTCATTTTATTTTTATAACTATCAATTATTGGCTGGAATTATAATCTTTGAATCAACATATTGTATCATAATTTTTGAACACATATTTGTGGTTAGTCACTTTTGTAATTTTATATAGCAAATTGAAATTATCTTATTTTTGGAATGTCACATTTAATGATTGACTTTTTATGCGGTAATTCAATAATTTATACAATGACCTTATTTTGAATGTGATTCAGGATCATTGAGACTAAGGACAACATCATTAGTATTATAATTATCACATTTTATCTTTGTCCTGAATGTTTTTTTTAAATAAAGATACTGTTCTAAACTAGTTAATTTAGAATATTCACTATCATCATTATAATATCTGTCTACTTTTTCAGGCTGAATTGTGACTCTTGTTTCCTGGATGTATTTATTTCTGTACTTGTAATTGTATTACAAGATCTATTTGATCATTGTCAGGAGTATATGGTTTTATTTAACTGGGTAACTAGGTGAATGTCTAACTGTTTTTTTATATTTATACCATTTGTACTTTTTTTTCTTTTTTTTAATAGTGATGTAATCTGTGATTGTTCATGTCACTACATCCAATGTTACCTTCAAACTTCTGTGGATTATAACTTCTCTTTTTGTGGATAAAATATAGTGCAGGATGACTGTTACATCAAGAGTATTAGGGATGTTTTCCATCTGATAATTTTATCAGTTGTCAATGCCAATCAACGTCTTCACTCTTAAAAGGCAATTTTTTCATATAATTAGAAAAGATGTGGATTTCAGAAAAGAGATGGGTTTTAAGGTGTCTCAATACAGCCACTGCCTTTCTAAAAAAGTGGTGTAATATTTCAAGATTTATATCATTATTGTCAGATTATGTTCATGTGAACCAGATATTATTTTGTGCCATAGTTGGCTCATAATGTCTGTTTATGGTTTCCAAAAAAAGTAGGCTCGGTTTATAAAAAAAATCTTTCATTTTCTCATATATTCCTAAGTGGCTGCATGTTGTCAACAACATACTTTCTTCTGAAATCATATTTAAACTAAAATCTTTTTTTTTAGATTTAAATTTTTAATAAGGATATTACCAGCTTGGATTCTAGATGTTCTTATTTTAATTAAATATTTTACTATACTATGTAACTCATTATGAGATGAAAAATTCGATTTGACCTCTTCTTAAACAATTGTTTTGATTTCCATTTCAAATCATTGAATGAATTTTGATATATGAAACCCCATTTACCAATTCCAATTTTTTTAAACCCATAGAATTTATTTTCTTTATCTCTTCATGATTAATTTCTATCATTTACAGATAATCATTATTTTTTTTAAAGTTTTTGACTAGATAGAATCTCATATTTTTTTAAAAATAGTTTTCTGCTGAATCATTGTGATAATTTCTTTCTTTATTTTTTCCATTTTCAGCTTCTTGTTTAAATTGTAATTCTTGATTCACATGTTCAATTATTTATTCCTTCATTCGTATATTTAAATTATGATTTTTCTATTCTAATTAATCTATCTTTTCATGTTCGTCTTGAATTGTATCTTGCATTTGGTCCATAAAAATTACTATTTCTTGTCATGTTTTTTTTTCACTCATACCTTTTGATTGTCACTCTGAATATTATTTCCTTGCTCTATGTAATGTTTTGTTTTTTTTGTTAAAATTCTGGGTAAGTGCCTATAACTGTAGTACATTTTTTATTGTTACACTTTTCTTATGAATTTTCTCCTATTGATTTTAATCTTTTATTTTTAACAGTAATTCATCTATTTTTCTGATTACTATTTTTATTTCTGTAAACAATATTTGACTTTATGACTGTTTTCTAAACATCTATTTTTTATATAATTCTCTTCTTTTTGTTCTTTTTTAATTATCATCTTCCTTTTATTATTCTCAATTTTCAATGACTTTGATTTTACTAGAATTTTTTCTCATCTTTTCCTATTATCCTCAAATTTTGTTGATTATTTTTATCTACTTTTTAACTAGTAATAAACTATCATCTGTTCTATTTTACTTTTCTCCTTTTTTTAGTCTGCTATAAACTGAGGTTCTTATAATTGGAATTGGTTGTCCTTGCAATATTAGTCCTGATATAGTTTTTCAACAGGCAAACTGGTTGGCACAGGGTGACACTACTGTATGGAGAATTTTGCCTGTTTAATAACAGTTATGTGCTAGCATAAGAGATGGTGATCATGTGATATAGTTTTTCTTAACAAGTAAATTCTCAAATATTTTAAAAACACCCTATACATCACAAATAAAAATTTATATTCCCTATAATCAAGAAAAGGTTCATAGATGTCAATGTCTAAAAATTTGTTAGGGTTCTGGTTCAATGTGCATTGTACAATTCCCTTAGATTTCTGAATTAAACATTTGTTTGATAACAGAAATGACAAGTTCTTAGAACTGATAAGACATTTAATATAAACTAGGCCAGTAAGACAATTTTTATAGTACATACACTACATTACACAACCCAAAATGTCCATAAGTGAATGCATATATTCAATTAACTTATCAGTATGTCTATTTGGTAAGAGGATTTTCCATGAATTTTCTTCTGATGTGATATTTTATTGCAATACTTTATAAATTAATCTATATACCCCTTTACCTTTCATGTATGCTACAATCTGCACATAATCAGAACAGTTGTGTACTTCAGAAATCTATGTAAACAATAATCCACTGACTCATCTGCAGTCAAAGTGATTTCTGCAATACTTAAATTATACAAATGTAAATAATATTGAGGTATATCTATGTGGTGCCAACTAACGATATATGCCACTACGTTGTCAGTGCTCTTGCAATAAGTAACCATCCATATAAATTCTGCAAAAAAAGTCTGCAGTAAATTAACTGATCATTTGTTAAATAACTGCTTTTGTAAAACTCTACTTTCTAATTATCAGTTATAATGGTAATATCAGACCCAAATAAATACTGTTTAAATTTACCAGAACTCATACAATATCTAGAGCAACCTTTCCAGTAGTAATATAATTATTTCAGACACCCTCGATATATTTGGATGCTACAATAATAACTTGTGATATTGTTTCTCATTGATATTGAACAATATTATTCGCAAATGTTGACTACTACTATTGGTGTGATAATTTAATATCTGAGATCTACTTCTTTCAAAAAATGTTATATGGTAAAAATAGTTTTCTTATTGAGATTACCAAGCCCATTTTTATCCTTTCTATTAAAACGTTTCAATCATATATGATGAATCAACTCATTCGGCAGATGGCAATTCCTTTAAATATAATTGTAAATGTTCCAAATGTTGTTTCCAGAATCCTTGAGACAATAACATTGTACATATACAACACCTTAAGATTCTTTATTTTATATTTGACAAGACTGCTCAAGACTCTTCAGATGTCTTGTTCTGCTATTGATAAGGCAAAGTCTTACGTTTAGAAATATATAACATGTATATCTTTCATATCAAATTTCGGTGTACTGGGGCTCAGATGAGTGAACTGGAGATCATGTCCATTGTAGTGAAAATATTTTTCTTTTGGAATTTAAACAAAAGTTATGTTATCGTAGGAGGGATGTCACTTTCAAAAAAAATCATGACCTTTAACCAACAAGTGTCTAAACAATTCTGATGGACTTGTTATTCATCATTATTACCATAAAATGTTATTATATGGGGATGCCTATTTTCCAATGACATCACAATCTATGATGTGCTTTATATGCTAGTCCTTCTCTCCCTTGTATTTAATGGTATGTCATATGATTAACTCTGGAAAAGACTTTCTTGTTTGACATTACTTAAGTATATAAATATCCCTCAACAATTATTGACCTATTACAAAAATGTATAGAAATATATTAACAAATTTTATTAAAACACAGTACTCATCCTGCTCTTTTAGAATCGATGGTTCTACTTGGTTCTCTCATTCAAATGTATTTATAACTCATTCAAAATACTGTACATGAAGAGGTTGATATTCTCTCAAACCTGCAAATGGTATTAAACATTTTTTTGACAAAGGAATAAACGCTTGTTGTAATCCTACACACATCGAGGTCTATATAAAAATTTGTTTCAATGACAATATTTTGCATCATGCCCAGCATTATCAAAAAGACATAGTCCAATTTAACATATTTCAGGTGAAGTTGTATTGATACCTGTTTAAAGTATATGTTTCCCTTCTTCCCATTGGGTAGTATATAAAATATAATGACAGTTTACATCTGAAATCAATCAGATCTTTTAATGTCAGTGATACCGTTTTTATAATTATAATAGAACAAGTCTGGTTACCTTCTATCAATGTTTGTTTGTCTTTGTCCACCATAATGTTAAAAAACAATCTTATAAGGCTCACTGCCATTTCTTAAAAAAAAAAACTGACTGTTTAACTTTTTCTTTTTCAAATAGGTGCCACCTGATCACTATGAATATTTATTTTCTTCTATTTCCACCAGGCTCACTACAGATGTGATCATGATTAATAGTTATTAACAGTTGTATCACTTCTTCAATAGAAATTTTGCTATTGCTCAACATCATTTGTTATACAGTCAGAGACATATTGTGTCTTATTGTTCTGATTATTTGATAATCAGAAAAACGGAACTAGTTTTCAAAAAAACTGTGTATAGGTGTCACTCCTGGCCCTAGTATATATTTCCTATGACACTCTAGTGATGAAACCATCATGCCATTTCTTAATCCAAAAAATGTGCAGGATTGCATTTTTATAATTTCCATATGACTGGGTCTTTATTCTCAAATTATGTTACCAACCTTTGGTTCAATCTTACTTGTGATTACAGGCAATTACAATCTTTTTATTTTTAAACCATTGATAAATTGAAACATTTCTGTGTGCTTTCTAAATGGGATAAATATCTATCCATTACCACAATTCTGAAATGTTTTATTGGAATATTTTTTGTAATAATTTGTTTAGCTTATCCATTTTTATTTCTATGCTTCTGTACTCCTTCATTGTCTTTTATCTTATACTCATGGTTTTTATTTTCAATTGCCTCCATTCTTTGTTCAAGTCCTATTTTTATTTTTGTACATGCTTTTCCTATTTTTTTATTAATTTATTTTTACTTTTTTCTATTACGGTACTTTATAAAAAAAAAAAAAATTTATTTGTTTAAATAATAAGTTAACTTTTTGTATGTTATAATTTATGGTCTGCTTGCTTATTCCATTTCCATTTTATCATAGCAATATATTTTCTATATGACTTACCTAAATATTTCTAATATTGGTTGTGTAGTGGTCATCATCATCATCACCATAATAAAGAAAACGTTTTCAAATTTTATATTAATATATTTTTGTTGTTTAATGGCAAATTGCATGTGAGTCCATTAAGTATTTAAATATATTTAACCAATATACAAACTGTCAAAAATTCAGAGATAAAAATTTATTATGTAATGATCATCTTAAATATGATTAATATTAATGTAATTTATTTGAGCACTAACTGACATAATGTGAAAATATTTTTAATATGCCAAGATTATGATTTTTACATCAACACCATTACCAAATCTTGACTTTCTATTGATGATGGTAGTTGAAATAAATATGCAGACTAGATAATATTTCATATTTACACAAACAACTAGTAAATCAATAATTTAATTATAGAGTAGCATAATTTGCAGACAAGATATAATATTTTTTTTATGTAAACATGTTTACAATAAAACTATATGCTAAGAATTTGTAATAATTTGCTTTACGAACCATTACTCCATATCTTTCCATTTTAGTTCATATGGACAGTGAAAGAAATAAGAGTTAGTTGTATAGTATAGTTTATGTTTATTAATTTTATTAATTAATTTTCAAATACATTTTCTAATATCAAAATGATTATATGACACCTTGTTTCAGAATAAATCACTGGCCTTTAATACATCCTGACAATAATCCTACATATGGCCAACCTTTATAAATACAATACATTTTATATTATAACCTTCATAACATAGTACATACATATATTTAATATGGTCGGTTTAAAATCATTACACATTGCTTATAATGATTATTTTAGTAAGTGGCCATTTTAGATCTAAATCATAATTTAATACTAACTCAACATTGTTATAGAGTTGAAATCTTTTCAATCCAATAACTAATATAATATTAACACTACTTAATTAACTGAAGTTGACTTTTGGATCTGAGTCACATTTACAGCAGAAACTGTAAATAAATACTTTATTTAGATTTACATTTTATTGAACAACGAACTGTGCTGTGTTCTAGCAATTGCAATTGTGTTATAAGTTTTAGTGACATAAAGTCTAACTCAAATTTGTTAAAAAGTGTAACAATTTATGTACAAATAAACTCAGTTCAATTTTTAAATAATTCTTTAACATAAAGTACTAGAAATTATATTTCAGTAATTATTAACATTGGACATTTGACTTTTAATATTTTTTATGTGTGAACTTTATTGTTTGAAGTGAATTTTGCATATGAATTATATATGTGTTCATATATTTGGTGACAATTTTTGATTAAATATAGATATTTTTTTCAGATGATTTATTTACAGTTCCTTTGATACATGACTTTTTTAAAAAAATAGTTGCTTACTCTTTTAACCAATCAATTAAATATTATGTTCCATAAACAGTCTGTACATAATAAAATTATGTGTTAGAATTGAATATACACTAAAGAGGACAGAAAGTAAATCATAAGTGTTTAATACATTATAATAGTGTAATCACAATCAATTTTATAATGCTTCTCAGTAAAACTGTTAATAAACATCACATGACCACTGTTTCTTATGCTTGTGTATAGCTGTTGTTAAAACAGGCAAAACACATTATACATATTGCCACACACAGCAAGCTAAAGTACTGATGAAGGCCATAAGCCAGAAACTAGTCTGGGGATATTGGATGAATAGGCACTAGATGGGGATTTTGTGCACAAGCCTTCTGGCATCAATTGATTACTCGAGCTTGCTGTGTGTGGCATATGTATAGTGAGTATTGCCTGTTTTAAAACTGTTAATGTCAACATCCTCTACACTTCAGGTTGAAGATTATTTGGTAGGATAACATTTTGCTCATGATGACAGAAATTAATTCCTTTAAAGTCCTGTTTTTTTAAATATTGTTATAATATGCTTTATGACTGTTTGGTTTTAAAATTTGAGGTGTAATGATTTTTTTTTTATTTGAGTAGATATTCAATCTAAAAATGTTGACAGGTTTACAAAATGGCCAATTAAAGTTTTAAATAGTAGGTACTTTACTTAATTTACTGAGGCATTCTAATAATGACTCAATTCAGCTTGAATAAAATACGAAACCAGCCTGATTAATTAAAAGAAAAGTTGATTATACATAGGAAATTATCTCTTATATTTAACATTGAATAATTTTTTTAAAAACACTTTCTTTACTTTTTTTAATTACATGAATTTTAACAAACACCATCATTCTTTAATTAATTGAACTTTTAAATCACTGCAATTATTATATTTTTAAAATTGTTTACTTGTTTTTGAAATTTCATAACTCAATACAGTGTTAATCTTACACTAGTAAATTTGAGTGATTTTTTTTTTCAATGCATTTCATGCATTCATTTCTTTTTTGTTAAGAGAAACAGTTATACTATAGTTTCATTAGTTTTTAATTTATTTTAAATGTAACAATTTAGTTAATGTTTTATATGTTTTATGATACTTTAGAAATATATTTTAATAATTTATTACTTATTATATTTACATTTAATGTTTTATTTTACAATGTTTTCTAAATTATAATGTTATTTTCAAAAAAAAAAATTATTGGTATATTTATTAGTTTTCAAACAGTACTGAAGATCATTTTATTGTCGTTTAAAATACCACACATATGACGTTAGAACAAATAAAATATTATTTATTTTAATAAATAATATATTAATGGTTTTATTATGAAGTAAACATTAAACATTGACAGTTATAACTAGGTGCCTATTAAAACATTATTTTTAATGTTGCTAGAAAACAACTTACTTATCAATAATTTCCAATGTCGACTGATAACAAGTTTATCTTGTTGTCTATTTAGTACTTTTTATTTTTTATTTTTTTTCTCATGTGTCATAGCATCAGCTGGGAAGCGAACTCGGGACAACTGCTTGTAAAGCAGCCATCGCGTGCGTCGCTGACCTCTCGACCACCAATGCTTGTCTAGTAGTTTTTATTTTGAGTTTAATATAATGAAATAAAACATTATATATTACATTTAACTTTCATTATTATAAGGATTAAATATAGACAAGATTTTTGTATAATTATAAAAATTCAGAACAACCATTTTGAGTTAGCATCTTATAAATAATAATTCTTATTTTCCAGATAGTTTATTATGTTAAAAAATATTTTCATAAATTTATTATTTACTAAAAAAATGAAATTTTGAAATATATTCCAACAATGAAGGATAATTATATATTTATTGTTGCTATGAAGGCATTAGAACTATTTGACAATCATGAAAATAAATATTTTTTCTATTAAAATATAATTCATTGTTTAGCTTTGAATTTATTAGTAGAAAAATGAGATCTGCTTGTATATCAATCTCATATTTCAAGAAATGTTTGTGCCTTTAATGTTTCTCGTAGGTAAATCTACTGAATATATTCATCTCTGAAGGAGTTGCCAAAGTTTCATGTTTGATGAGAATTAAGATTTTCTACAACTAGACATAAGACAAAACAGTTACAATTAGTTCACATTTAAGCTTGTTCAAACAAGGTTTTTACTTTGCATTTTATGGTGTATTAGCATCATCAAGTATACTATTATCTATTGTTTTTTAAAATAATATAATCTCTTTATTTTTGGTTCACATTGTTTTAAAGCAATGTGAATATCTGATTCAACATATAAATCTTGGTTTGAAGCATGACTTATAATTTGCAAGAAGGAAAAAATGAAGAAAGTCTTAGGATTGGGTTTGAACCATTTATAACAATTTCAATATGTTACAAAAATATCTATTTTCTAATTAACCTCAGAACATAAGAACCTTTATTGTTCTATAAATAAAATTTATTTTATATAATAACCTAGTAGAAGAAATTTGAACTCAGTCTTTCAAATTCCCTACAGCTATCCACTCAATATTAAACAAATAATACATATGACCACATGTATGTGGGAGAGACTAATGGTATCCAGTTTACAGAATTTGTGCTGAACCAGATTATCCACCACACACACACACACACACACACACACACACATATTATACACACAGCATATATATATATATATATATATATATATATATATATATATATATATATATATATATATATATATATAATCAGTGCTCAGTTTATAATAAAATAACAAATCGTCAAACTTTAATAGATAGGCTTCAATTCCCTCCACTTTACAACTCTTCAGCTATCTATATCATTGAAAATCTGACAATGGAATGCTGAAAGCTTTTGTTGATTGTAATATTATTGTCATACCCATGTTGATTTTTAAGGCAATTGCCCTCTCATGTATATGGTTATAATATTTTCCTTTAAATACACAGAAAAAAGATGAGTAGAATACAAGATTAATATGTAATATTTGCATACGCATATATTGTGCATACTGTAATTAATGTAAATATAAAGGATTTGAACTCAGACTCAAGCTTCCTGCAGCTTTCCACTGCAGCATATACACTCCATTCATATAACCACATATATGTGACAAATATAAATGATGTGCAATATATATATATATATATATATATATATATATATATATATATATATATATATATATATATATATATATATATATATATATATATATATATATATATATATATATATATATATATATATATATATTATGAGCTGAAGCAGTACTCATCAGTTGATCCAGATCATCATCTCTCTTACATTGATATAATCAATTCTCAGTTTATATTGAGATATAAAATCTTCAAACATTATTGGATTGGCTTCAATCTTCACCACTCCCTAACTCTTCAGCTATCCATATCATTTAAAATCTGATGATGGAATATTCAAACCTTTGGTGATTTCAATATTATTTGGGTTCCATGTTGAACTTAAATCAATTTAATCTTTCACCTATATGATCTTATTATGTCCATTGAAATGCAGAAAAGAGTGATTACATTAATTTTAAATAACACTAATTTCAGCATGCACACTATATTTTTATTTAAAGATTACATACTCAATGTGTATTCTGTAACATCCCTCTTCTGTGTATTAAAATATTCCCTCTTCTGTGTATTAAAATATTCCCTCTTCTGTGTATTAAAATAGACATATTAGAATCTATACATGAGGGATTATATTGACATAAAGTGGTTTTGACAATAATATTGGCACCAACTAAGATGTTGAGCATTCTATTGTCAGATTATCAAAAGCATTTTTTGCTTAAGTTTGGACAAGAGTGAAGATTGAATGCAGTCTAATAAAATTTAAAGATTTGCTATCTAATATAAACTGAGCAATGATTATATGTGTGTGGGAGATGATGATCTGAATCAAATCATAAATACTGTTTTGACATGAAATACGTATATTGGAGATTATTCATCTATTTTACATGTATGGGGTCATATGCATTTGTTGTATAAGATGGGATGTTTTGACATATGAAAAAAAAGTCCTTCTAATTACATTAATTTTAATATGTGCAATATATGTTTATTCAAATATTACTTATAACTGTTGATTTATAATTGATGATTTTCTAACATCAGATGTAATGTTATGCAATATTGCTTACATCTACAGTATCAACACCTTGTCAATGATACATTATTATTTAGAAAATATAAATCTATGATGTGAATCATTTGAATGTTGACACCAATATAAAGAGATCATCCATAGATCATCTTTGATTAGAAACAGAAGACTTCTATTTATTTCAATAAAATTTAAAACATACTACTAATTTAAATTCTTATGAGTAAATCCCTGAAAATATATTTCATTACACATTTATGTTTTAATCTTTATTTTAGTGAATGTTTATTTATAATATTGTATTCTTATTTTTGGTCTATTATCATTATCATCAATCATTATAAATCCACTGCAGGATGAAGGTCTCTCAATGTTCAATCCATTTTCTCTGACTTTTAGCTTCTCCACACCACCTCTGCACACTTTCTTATTTCATCCATCCATCTCACATGTGACTGCTTTGTTGGTCTTTTACAATCTCTTGGATTAAAGTTTCAGATTTCAAATGTCCATCTATTATTGTCTCTTCTAACAATATGTCCAGCACAACTCCACTTCAGTATTTTAATTTTTCCAATGAGGTCAGTAACACATGATTGTTCTCTTACCCATATATTGTGTTTTTGATATCTTTTTGTTACTCCTAACATGCATCTCTCCATGCTTCTTTGAGTGATCTGAAGTCTCTGTATTGCTCTTCAATTAAATGTCCCAGTTCCAGATCTTAAGTAAGAACTGGTAAAGCACATTTATTTAAAACTTTCCTTTTCAAACACATAGGCATATTTCCTTTTAGTATCAAGTTATTTCTATCAAAAGCATTCCAACCAAGTTTAATTCTATGATAATTTTTTTCCTTAAATGACTATAAATTATTTGTATATAACTCTCTCCTACATCATAATCAATGTTAAAAAAGTATTAGAACTATTTGAAAGTTATGACTACTATCTATGAGGTATGCAGCAGTACTATAAATTTCACATTTGTCATTGGTTTATTTTATTTGAATTATATATTCAGATGAGTATAAAGCAACAACGAATATATATATATATATATATATATATATATATATATATATATATATATATATATATATATATATATATATATATATATATATATATATATATATATATATATATATATATATATATATATATATATTTTACTACAAGCCTTTTTTTATTTTACTTTATGCAATAATGTTATTTTTTATTTGTCACTTTAATCAATGTTATGAAAGATATTTGTAATATATGATATAGTTGAGCTGGTCAAGTTTTTATTATTACTTTTTATATGTGTGTATATGCCTGTGTGTTTGTGTTAGATATAATTTATTTTAAATTGAAAACGAACATATTTGTACAATACAAGCAAACATGACTTTTAATACATTTTAGTGTAAATGTTTTGTTTCATGAATATTTTAATATTATAAGATTCTCTATTTTATCCCTCAATACCTACAATTGGTTTATTATATCTCTATCATTATTTAAACATTTTTAATTTCATATTATTTTTAATTGAACAGTTGTCTTTCTCTGTAACTTTCTAAGTAGGACACTATTTTACGAAAAAAAAATCAAATTAGCCTGAATTTGGTTTATGTTGTTTAAAATGCATGTTTCCTTTTACAAATATATTAGTATCACATATGGCATAATTTTTTAAATAACTATAATAGTTTTTTCATCTTTTTTTTTTTGAAATTATAACTTTTTCTACTAATTAATAGAAATATTATTTCCAGTATGTTACGTACTGGCAATAATTTTAAGTAGTAATTTATTTTATTATATCAATTGATTATAATAAATCAATCAAATGATTATAGAAAAAAACTGTCATCTGAATATTGATAAACAAAAATAATTTTATTTCAATTTCTGACTATATTTTTATATTTTTTATGCAATTAATGTTAAAAATATATATATATATATATATATATATAAAAAAATATATATATTGTATGTAATACTTACAATATCAGTCAAAATTAAAACAATAATTATATAAAACAAATATTTTATGTCTGGTATAAGATACTGGTTGTAGTGTAAATGTTACAAAACCAGTTGTAGTATTATATTATATTAAACCAAAAGTATACAAAGTTAATTGTTTATCAAATCAAAATCAAATGATTCCAATTGAATGATTTACATTAACTAATACAATATTTGCATTCTGATAGAAAAATTGTACTCTATCTTAGCATTATATTAATAACATCTTGATATTATTTTTTTGGTCAACATGAAACATTAACAATGGATAATTTCATATATATAATACCAAAAAAATAGAAATACATTTTTAACATGTGATAATAAGAAAAAAATAATCTGACTACATCCGGGTCTCGTTTTATGTGGATTTATTTAATGTGATTTTGAAGTTATGCGATTCATGTTTCTTCTTAATATTTTTGTATGCATATTTCTTTTATGTGATAAAAATTATTAGATCAGAAGTTGAGCTCTGATAATGTACTATTACTTTAAATATTATAAATTTCATGCCCACACGTCATATTTAAAGTAATAGCACATTATCGGAGATCGACTTCAATCTAATAATTTTAATATTTTCAGCACTTTATAAATAGAACTGTAATAGATTTTATGAAATAAAGAAGTTCATAATTTACTTAAAATGAGGATTTCTCCATTTTATATACACACATTAAATTTTGCAAAGCCATAATATAAGTCTCTCCAAACGTTTTACATGAAAAACACTATGCATGTTGCTGATTTTGCATTTTAAATCACATTCTATTTTTGCCTTTTATAAAATGAGTATGTAATCAATTAATCATTTAATGTCTGCAAAATTATTTTTAAAAGGTGAGTAACAGTGGTTGGTACAATTAAATTTGACAATTAAAATCTGATTTTTAATTATAATTAACAATTTAAAAATTACATAATGTGATCTGAAATTAAGGTGATGTGAAATGATGAAATTTGATTTTTAAATGGAATTGAAAATTACAAAATTAAACGCAAAAATAAAAATTTAATTTTTAATGGTTAGTTTTAATTAAATTTTGCCCAACAGTGGTGAGTCAGTGTCTTTTTATTATCATAAGTCTAAGTTCTTATTTTTATTTTAAACTTTTAGTTTACTCTAACAGAGAGAAAAAATACCCAAGAAAATAAATTTCTTTGTAAATAAAAATTTCAATTTTAGATCGCTTAGTGAAATGGTAATGATCAACAGAGATTGGAAAACATTTTAGTTGTATTTCCTCTTGACTTTGTTTAAGGAGAAGCTACAGTACCCACATCACATCACATCATGACAAATCTTATGTCTCAAGTAGAAAAAATGATTAAAATTCTGTACATTTATGAAAAAATGTTAATTATGCATAAAAATATATTGTTTTGAATAAAATTAAATACTGTAGTTAATAAAAAAAGTAAAAAGTTTGTTTTGTATCAATTTTTTTCAAATTTGAAATATTTTATTAGTCATATTTATTTTTTTATTTTTTTAATGAGAATTTTAAAGTAATTTACATTGTGGCTTTGCCGTATCCCGCATTTTTCAAGGCAAGCTAAGTCTGTTTTTGTGCGATTTATTTTGTGTGCATTTTCTGAGAAACCTATCTACTGCATAAAACAAGACCCAGGTGTACAAAATAATATTGAAAAATTATATGAATATAGCTCACACAAACACTTTCTATGTAAAGACATCTTAAAAGCAATTCTTCCAGCCTTGGTGTTTTATTAAAAAATGTTTACCTTTCTATATTTTACATGGAGATTTAAACTTTTTACTTACAAAAAAAATTTCATGGACACAAAACCTTCCATTATAAATTCTAGAATTTTATCAGTCAAATATGAAATACTTTTTTTCATTTTCTAAAACTTCTAATCCATGATATATCAAAAGCATTAAGTAAAAATTACCCATCAATAATAACTGTTTTTAATCTAATTGTAATTATATGTGCATGAATAAAAAAGTAAAAATATTTTTTCTTTTATCCTATAATATGAAATACTATCGAATATTTATTTAGAAACTGAATTCTATCAGGAACTTAATTCAAAGTTTTGTTCTTAATATATAAGGTTTTATGTAAAGTCTTAACAAATTGAATGATCCATTTCTTTTAAATTTATTGTTTTTTAATATAATCTGTGAATAATATTGATCAGTATCCTATAATAATTACTCAGTTAATTCATTATTCACATTTATGTATTTGGGAAAAAAACAGCACTAGATCACTGATTCCTTAATTTCCTATTCTCTTATTTTACTATCATTCTAAATGGCATAAGAATACACAATCTCGTGAATATAAACAAGTACAAAAACAATTTGATTGCCAGATTTTAATGAACCTACAATTTTGAAAGCGTAATACTAATTGAGAAATATGTGTCTTCTAGCAATGTTTAAAATGTGCATACCTTTTTAATTTGTTTATATATATATATATATATATATATATATATATATATATGTGTGTGTGTGTGTGTGTGTGTGTGTGTGTGTGTGGGTGGGTGTGTGTGTGTGTCATAAAAATATTTCTAAATAATTCTGAATAGTTAATTATCAGAATTGTGGTCCTGAGACTTTGGGCAGTCAACAAATACCGTATATAGAGATTTCAACCCATTTAATGATGTATGAAAAGATGTGAAATAGGAATAACAAGCTCAAATAAAAATAAAATATATTGGCGCAAAAACAAACCAATATTATTGACTACACTGAAGTTATTAAAAGACTGAGATGGAAAGTGACTAAACAAATTTACTAGAAGAAATGAAAAAAGTTAGTTTAAATCTTAAACATGATTTTAAGAAATGTAAATAAAATAGAAGTATAAAAGTCTGTTAGTGTGGTTTGGAAAAGAGAAAGTATAGTAGGTTAAAGTAGGAAATACCTTCATCTCATAGTGGATTAATCATGGTTAAAATTATTTCCATGAAGGAAAAAAAATTAATAAAAATGTCCTTAATAACAAATGACATATTTTATATTAGAGATATTCAAATAAATCTAAATACAACCTTAAAAGTATTTTATAATGTTAAAATTTAAATAAAATTATTAAAATTCTTAAAAATATATAACGTTTGATTTTAAAAAAATAATAAAAGTTAACCTAAATAAATAATGAATAAACAAGATAAATATGAAATATATACAATACTTACTCTTTGTTTTCTTCTTTTAAAACTAATTAGATGTTTAAGGCTTCAATGATTGTTAAAAAAAAAAAAAAAAGGTGTTCCTATAGTAAAAGCAAAAAAATAAAAATCATATCTCTAAATCAGCTTATATAAGTTTTAAAAAATGGGTGAGTAAAAACTGAATTTGCATTTAGGTTAAAATAAATTTTTCAAAGCAGTTTATAACAGAATTTTTGATAATAACTGAAAAGCCAAAATATATGAATCTATACTGTGTTTATATAAAAAACTGTGTTTGCACTTTTGTATAATAAATAGTTGAGACTGAGACAAATGCAGATGGATATATATTAATTCCAAAATTATATATATATATATATACCATAGATAGATAGATAGATAGATAGATAGATAGATAGATAGATAGATAGATAGATAGATAGATAGATAGATAGATAGATAGATAGATAGATAGATAGATAGATAGATAGATAGATAGATAGATAGATAGATAGATAGATAGATAGATAGATAGATAAATAGATAGGTAGGTAGGTAGGTAGGTAGGTAGGTAGGTAGGTAAGTAGGTAGGTAGGTAGATAGATAGATAGATAGATAGATAGATAGATAGATAGATAGATAGATAGATAGATAGATAGATAGATAGATAGATAGATAGATAGATAGATAGATAGATAGATAGATAGATAGATAGACAGCAGACAGATAGATAGATAGATAGATAGATAGATAGATAGATAGATAGATAGATAGATAGATAGATAGATAGATAGATAGATAGATAGACAGATAGATAGATAATGTATGGAGGGTTCAAAGGATAAATGATGGATGCATGAATGAATAGATAGATAGATAAGTAGATAAATAAAAACAAACACACACTATGTATATATGCGCCCATACTCTGCAACAATCTCCATAATATTCAAAACACCATTAAATAAAAAACAAATAACCGTTATAGCCAGCAAACTCTGAAAGCGTTTTGTCTGCAGAAATTATAATATTGAAAGACTACAGAAATTACTATATAAAAAGGTTTCACCGCAATGCATCAGCGTGTTATTAATTACAAAATAAAGGTGAAATAAAATAGTTATTACAATATGTACTTAATGTAGGGAATAAATAGTAAAAAGTATTGAGTGATAATATAAATAAATAATCATAAAGAAATTGAATAAATAACTAAACAACAAATAACATTGTATAATCAATAAATGCTGAAAATAAATAATAAACATTGCATCACCAGAAACAATATTTATCAGTCAGAGTATTAGAAGTAATTAATCACCAATCCTTTGAAACAGAATTTAAAATATAAAATCTAAGTTAATCAATATCTAACCAATGCCAAACTGTAGACATAATAATATAAAACCAATCAATTTTTAAATGAGTCATACAAATAATAGCCATATCAAATAGAAAATAATGGCAATGATATATTATTATTAATCATCATTGTACAGTGCTGACATATATTAAAAATCATTATAAACCATATAAATATAGTGTATTAATTTCAAATATAATCTTCATGACTGTAGTTTATGTTAATAGGTGTATTGGAGAAACATACATGTTTACCCACAAGTTAATATGTATGAATCCTAATAAACTAAATATACCATAAAATATTCTGAAATAAACTGTGAACTATTCAATATTTTTATATATATAAAAGTAATAGCCAATAGCCAAATTATATCCTGCATATATGTTTGCTATTGGTGGAGTCTTTTCAAATCAGAGACTGTAGCACTTCTTCACCTATCTTACTACAATTTATCACCCAATAGATAACTTGCGTGATCAAGTCAACACGTTGGTATACTAATGCTTAAACAATTTTTAACATGATGAACCCACAAAAATGTATTTTATATGTTCAACCTGTGAAAATCTTTGTGTGTGTATATATATATATGCTAATCACCGGATATCAAAATATATTTATTAAAATAAAATAAAAGTTTTTTTTTTTACTTACATATCTGCCTACTTTATAAATTTTTCTAGGTTCAAATGCCTAGATGGCACCCTGTAGTACAGATGATGGTAAGCAGTCCTCCAGAACTGGCCCCACATTGGGCACCAGTTGTAATGATCCGGAGTAGGACTGCTTACCATCATCTGCACTACAGGGTGCCATCTAGGCATTTGAACCTAGAAAATTTTATAAAGTATGCAGATACGTAAGTCAAAAAAAAACTTTCTTTTTATTTTAATAAATATATTTTGATATCTGGATCCATGTTATAAAACTTTAATATTAATATACTGACATTTCAACTTGGTCACACAAGTCATCCACAGAGTATTTTATATATTTAATCTGTGTAAATCTTCATTTTAACACACACACACACATATATATATATATATATATGGGCAGAATGTGCTAAAAAGCCAATTTCTTTAAAAAAATTAAATTTGGAAAAGTATAGGTATTCTAACTCTAGTAATAATCTATTTATAGATTTAAAAGTTGTAAAATAATACATAGAAAACTAGAAATATTTTAAATTTATTTTAAATGTTAAAATAATAATGAAAAAGCATAATAATTTGATATTTATGGTTGGAATTACTGGAGCAGTTATATTTAAAAATATATTGAATATCGTGTTAAATAAACCTTTAAAAAACCATTACTTTTTATATAATGTCTGATATATTTGAATAAGTCATTATATTTATCTTTTAAATAAGGTTAAAATTATATAATAATTATTTATCAAAGTTCTTCATAACTTATGGTATGTTAAGTGTTTTAATTTTAGTAATGTTATAAAATGTCAATATTTATTATTCTAAAATTTATTATTGCATTTAATATTTTAATGTATATTATTTTTGTAATTAAATATTCATATGATTTATTGCTGACAGTAAATTGCAAAAATTGCAACATTTGCCTGGAGTGCAAATTACATGATTAATGATATATGCATATTGTGAATGAAAAGTTTTAGAGAAAGTTGTTAATTGTTTTCTAAAATTATTGTTGGAATTGAAACATTTTATACATGGTGAGTTAAACTTGAATAAATATTATTCAATTTTTAGAGATATTCTATACCACCAAATGTAAGCAAAAAAAATGCTACATTTTTAAAACTAGAATTTTTAATAATTTCATAAATTAGTAAGAATTAATAAAATATATCATTTTAAAATATTTTTGTTTAATAAGAAAATAAATTGGGTATTAAATATTTCTTTTATTATTATTTTAAATGATAACTCATAATTTTACTTCTAATTTTTAATAGTACATAATTAGAAAGTATGTAAATAAATCTGTGGTCAGATGATCTATTATCCAATCAAAATTGTTTAAAAATAAGTATAAAAACTGTGTGGAATTAAGTTGTTGTGGTTATTATTTTAAAATTATTGTCTGACAAATAAATTCAATTTGTATTACTATAGGATAGTAATATTTAAGTTAACATTCAATTATTTTACATTTTTAATATAATTTTATTTTAAAGTTGAAAGGATTAAAAATTAGTGAAACAGTCAATCTTAGTTTAAGATTGAGCTGCATAGTTCTATCTACTAACCTGTATTTAAACCCTATATCCCATCTCACTCCTTTTGTTGCGTATATATATTTTATGTTTATATTTGAGATGCATTCCTAAGTTATAAAATTTTAAAGTTTCAATAACATTTTTTAAAATTACTATTAATTCTTTTTTATTATTAGTTTATTTTTAATACATTACATAGTTGCGACACAAATATATATATATATATATATATATATATATATATATATATATATATATATATATATATATATATATATATATATATATATATATATATAGGAGCAAATAAAAAAAATATTTATTATATGTCATTTATAGAACTTTTTCTTTTAAAGTATTTTTTTCCTATTAAACTGTATTTTATAAAATCCAATATAGAAGATGCAACCGTTCATTGTCTAAAAATAATTAAAGGGTTGGAAACACTAATGTTTTAATCTGTGGAAGGTATTTTTAATTAATGTTTTTACTTAAAATAAAATGGGGATTAAGATTAAATATTTTCTTTGTTATAAACATTTCTGTCAAATTTATTTCTAATCTGGAAATAGATTTGAATATATTTTGGAATGTTATCTAACAGTTACATCTTTCAAAAACAATAAAAAATGAAATGTAAAATTTCTGTTACATCAGAGATTAGATTTTAAGGCTAAAACTAAGTAATTAAAAGCATTCCAGAAATAACTGGTCAGAGTGTAAAATGGCTGAATCTTAAATCACCAACAGATAAGCTACTATTCAGAGAACTGTATTGTTAACATACTACTCATCATTATGAAACTGAAAATGATGTAGTAGTAAGCCCATCACCTTTCTGACCCATGGTGGACATTTCCCGCAGTACTCTGATGCTCCTGTAAAATAATGTAAAAGCCCAACTGAAAAAAATAGAGAATGCTAAAAAAAGCTTGTTGTTATTTAAGAACCAATTGCCATGCATAAGCAGACTTTAAAATATGGACTCAGTAAATATTGCAAAGTAAATTTTCAAGCTGCAAGTAAAACTAGTCTAACTAATCTCAAATTCTATATCAATACTTTTTCTCCTAATGTATTATTTAACTTTATTTCTAATATAAAATATGTAAATTGCTTTTAAATAATTGTTATAAATATATTTTTTCTCATATGCTGTAACTTTTTTTAACTCTGATGCAATCATTTATTTATATGTATGCTTTATTATTAATATGCCAGTCTCAAGCAATCCAATGAGTTGAATTTCTAAAATACTTTCTTCTTTTAAGTAAACCTTGATGAATTGAGATTATTAATGTTCTATTAAAATATAAAGCATTATTAATTAATACACTCACCAGATTGCTTTATGAGCAAACACTTTATTTATGTTTTACTATAAAAATATATTTGTTTAACTCTGGATTATTTACCCAGGGTGAATCCAGAACTTAGGCTAATTAACACTCTGGAACTTATTTATTTTATAAATGTTATTTATTCAATTCTGAAAGGGTGACTTATTATTTGTTTTCTATATAACTGCTAGTCTTTTTGATTTACTCTTAAAATATCAAATACAATACTTAAATATTTCAGTTATTATAAAATCAATGAAGGTGGGATTGATTTCTTTTAATAGCAGAAAAGGAGGGGTCAAATCTTAATGTATATTTTATTAAATAAAATCTAAATTTCTGTTTATATTCTAGTGGCAGAAGCATGTTATTTATATAAATTATGGCATTCAAACTAGGGTTATTTATTTTAAAGCAGTAAATCTTATTCAATGTCATTATTGACATTTATCCGTACTGCGTTACTGACATCTGACCTTATTTTTATGATTATATATATATGTGCTTCTTAATCTGGGGATTATGACAAGTTCGAACCCATAGATTTTTTTTTCAAGCCTTGTCCTGAGGATAGTTAATCTTCTCAGGACCATTTATTTTGTATAAAAAGGCCTCTGTTGGTCATTACCATAAGTCTGGCATACACTATGACTATCCACTTTCTTTGTATACAAGGACTGCATGTCAGTGATGTCATGGCATGCCTTATCCACTGTTTTCTAAGCTCTGCCCAAGAAGGGGGGCTTTTCCTTTTAGTTATTTGCAATTATGTTAGTACTGCCCAAAATTCGTATTATTATTGTTTCGTTTGCTTATGACCTAATTTTAGTGCTATAATTTTAATTAAAATTGTTCTCTGCTCAAAATATATATAAATGCCAACTACTTCCAGTTTTATTAATTAAATTTACTTCAGTCTTATACAATCCCACCATTGTAACTTATTTCTGTGGTTAAGAATATATATATGCCTTGGGGGAAGTAAGTGTTCTTCTTACCAGTGCTAATTAAAAGAAGTTTTATTAAGTATTTTGTCATATAATCAAATATGTATTCAAATGTATTTTATTTATTTTCATGACTATAATGGCATGAAAATAGTTTGTATTATATCTGTAATAAATCTCAGAACACTCCCCAAAGTAATAATGTTAGTCACCATGTTTCAGAACCATAATCCACAGCATTCATAGCAATTTTATGTTAATTCTTTTTAATAATTGATTGGCATCTTAATATTGGACCCACCAGAGATGTGTGTTTATTTAATAATATATGTTATTTAATTTATAAAAGAGCATATGAGAAATAATAGCGTGAATGACAATTGATAGACCACTTTTTCATTCACGCACATTATAATGTAGGCCATTAATTTATAAATGTATGTAAATAATTTGTCATTATATTAAACTAATTTTTATTTTACAGCATGTCTGAGTAGTTCGAATTCATCTTTTTTTCACTTCCAAATAGTACAGCCATGCTTATATATATATTTTAGTTTAGTCATAATTAATAGATGTCTCATTGTCTTCTCTGCTTTACTTGTGGGCTGGATTAAAATTAATTCTCATGTGCCATCACTATTGTTATTCATTAGTTGTTTGATCTGGGGCTTAGAGAGTGGGTTCAAATTCAGGCTAGTCCCTGACCTAAATCCTGGGCTTGACTGGGTTTGAAATACATTTTGTGAGTTCCAGCTCATGTTAGATGGACCAACATGTTTTGACCAGTACACTAATATATAGTTCAACTAAAAATGTCTGAATAAACCCAGTATATTTCTTGCTAGTGGATTATTCTAAAGCTTAATTAAAATTCAGTGATAAATTATGGAACATGAATCTATTATCTTACATGTGGGGAGATTAACAATAAAAAGAACAAAAAATGTATGGAAGCACAGCTTTGTCAGTGCTATATATAAATTATTTGTTTATTTTTGCAGAGTATATTTAAGTTACAATCAAATATGATCCAGAGGTATATTTTATATAGTGGAGATATCTGTATTTATAAATTTTAAAACTTAAAAAAAAAAAACAGTTTTATTATTCTTAAATAATAACTTTATTTAGGCTAAACAAGGTTACTTTGTCTCAAAACATACACAAATCACCATACATTATAATTGTGTATTAGATAACTTTTGAATAGTTCATATGGTTTGAAGCTGATTAATGTAGAGATATTCCTTGTGATAAAAAGTCCATATGTGTATGGAATAGTTTCCATGTCCTCTCATAAATAAATTTTGATGATAGTAGTTTCTCTCTTTGTTTTATCTTTTGCATTGATTGTATAAAACACAATCCTTCATCAGGGGAAGGCTGCAAATACTTTTTATTGCACCTTGCATACCAGATTGAATATGTGATGAAAATTAACATTCCAATGAGTGGAAATTGTTTTTTTTAATGCAGTCTTGTAATGATATAATGAGATAATAGTCTACCTTTATGTTTTGATAAACAATAGATATTGTTGTTCCAAGTCCATTGCATGAATTGATGATATGATAATATGTCTCTCATCTTCTCTTCTGCAGTTTGGACATACTGGGTCGACTTTGATGATGTGCCACTTAAAGTACAGGAACCACAATGTAGGCATGACATCCAGGTTTATTTTAACGATAAAGACCAAATATTTGGGTTCTAGATCCAATATTTGAACAATGTTTATACCTAATTTTGTGTTTTATAAATTTTGATTCAGATTCATTAATTTGTAAGCACTCCAAATATTTATTTTGTTGGTAATGTCATGTGGCGTAATATTGACATACTAAAACAGTTTTTTTTTTAGGAAAATTATCAAAAAAAACTAAAATGCAATTTTCCTCTAAACTTTAGAAAATATTCAAGATGAGCTATAAAAATATATTGCTCTATTTATATGTTTATTATAATGACATTATTTTGATGGATTATATTAATTAATAGAATAAATATTTACCTTTGAAGTAGATTATGTTTAAATTTTGGAAGAGAAGGATTTTTAAAAAAAAGATAACTGCTATAAAAAAACATAATTGTTTAATAAAAGTTATATTGAAAAAAAAACGAATATTTAAATATAAAACCCTACTGTGTTTTAATCATTATGATTTACTTGCGAAGAAGAAAAAATTAAGAATATTATTATATCAGAAATAAGTAATCTTATATATATATAATTGAATTTGTCTAATTTACTTTATATGAAATAAGTAATCTTATATATATATAATTGAATTTGTCTAATTTACTTTATATGTGCTTTACTTATATATATATATATATATATATTGTAACGATATATAAATATGTCGTTACATTTATTTAAAATAAAAACTTAAAAATTCGCAAATAAAAGGAAAAAACTAAACGCTAAAATTAAAATGTTTGTTAAACATATATATATATTCGCACAGATGCTAAACTTTAAAAATATTTTTCTCATAAACAAAAAAAAAAAGTATTTGAACGTATTTTTTTTAATAAAAAAATACAAGATTGAAATATAAAAATATTTTAATAAAAAAGTAACGTAAGTTAAAATAAAAACAGGTATTAATTAATTCCTGTAATCTGTAAATGGAAATGATTGTTTATTAATTATCTAAAAGCTGTTTAATTAAAAAGTCAGATGAAAAGTTAGATAACAGAAGAAAGAGATTTTAGCTTGACCAATGGAAGCAAATAAAGGCCCGGACCATAACGAAAAAACAGAACAGTGACGTTTTTGTTCATAGAATCCATAGGAGGACTATAAAAAGAAAAAAAATATTGAGTTCCAGTCAGTTTTTCCAACTTGATTTGATGACAATGGTAAGATGCACTTGCCGTTCTCTCTCATGTTTTTTGTTTGTTTTAAAAAAAAAATAAAATGAAAAGACTGTGATACCAGAATGGAACCAGCTAATGCTACCTCCAGAACATTTTCTTCCAATGGAGACGCCGTTGGAATTGCCAATGGGGACCTGGACTCTTCTGCTGTAAGCTATATTGACATGAACTCTAAATTTAAAAAATAACTAAGAACTTTCATTCAAGTTCATGAACTTCTATCTGACTTTTAAGTTTAAAATCAAATTGATAATGTTTAATTTTATATGTTTTCCGATTGATAAACGTCATTTCCATTTTTTTCCCTTATTGTAAAGATTATTTAAATGTATGAAATTTAAGTTGTTTATAGACGCTTGCATGGATTCGTTTGCGGTTAATTATATTTTGGTTTTCATATTTGATCAAAATATATAGACATTCGATAAATAATGATACCTTACGGTGAGTATCAAAAATGTATTTATTCGGATGTTGTTTAAGTTATTGGTGACAACGCAAGTATCTTATGGTGAATACTATTGGGTTACTTATAAGTTTCCCTCTGTGATTGTCGCTATCAATAATTTTGTATTTTGATCGTTTATGTTTATTTTGAAATGTTTTTGACCGTGGAATCTATGTAATCGATCTACACCCAACATTTTTAAACAAATCTGTGCGAACGTATTTAAATGTTAAAATTAAGTCGGGCGTGAATGGCTATATAGTTTTGTAAAGTTGTATTAAGGGAGGGTAATCTTGGGTTATTCATTTCGTAGTTGAATTGGTTCAATGGATTGGATATATTTGTGTAATTAGTAGATGTAGTATGAGGTCCGCTATGGGCAGGATTATAGATATATGCCACACACCCTCGGTTTGCCTATGGATGGGTTTGTAAGTCGGCAGAAGACCGCAGTCCATTCCTATGGAGTTTTTTGTTTATTGTTCTACTTGCCAACAGATGTCACATTCCTGATGGTGGAGAGTCAATGTCTTCTCTATTTCTACTTATTGTTCAGATGTACATTCCTGACAATATAGTATTTTGTGTTGTCGTATCATGCTACATTGAATACATGAATGTATCAGATAGATTTGTGCCAATTTGTTTGCGAAATTTGTTGCCTAAGGTTAAATCAGGGAAGAATATTTTCTTTTCAAATGCAGATCTATGTAGTCTATTCATACTTGACTATCTAAATATTAATTAAACTCATTGAAACTTAGTTAAATGTAAAATTAAAAGTTAATATAAAAATCTAAAATGTTAAACTTATTCTTCAAAATTTAAATATTATTTTATATGTGCGTAAATAAATATTTTTATATGTTAATTTCTGGCAGTGGCTTTTACTCTTTGATATTTAAGATATAAATTAAGATATAGATTTTTATCTCTGCATCTCCACTGAGCTAGTGACTTGAGCTAACGATCGGAATATTTAAATAAAGTGGAATCTTAACAGTGCATATCTGCCTACTTTATAAATTTTTCTAGGCTCAAATGCCTAGATGGCGCCCTTGTAGTGCAGATATTGTTTTTGCGGTTAGATTCGATCTTCACTTTCATTCCGATTGGTACAATATATATATATATAATAGTGAAATAATAAATATTGATACATCTCGCATGAAATTTATAAATGAAATTTTAAAAAAAGCTAAGAATAAAGCTATTGATAGTCATACATATTATAACTTGTATCCATCATCTGCTATTTGCCCTAGGATATTTTCGAATATAAAGCTACATAAAGAAAATTATCCATTGAGATTGATGGTTGATTTTGGTGGTGCATATTATTATCAAACATGTAGATATATTGAATTATTACTTCAAGATATTTTAGGTTTTGGAGAATATACTATTTCATCATCGTTTGATTTTGTAGATAAAATTAAGAATATAAATATAGATTTACATGACACAATTTGTACTTTTGATATAAATGAAATGTATGGATCAATAGATAGAATAGAGTCAATTAATATTACTTATAATGCTCTTGTTTCAAAAAATGTAAAGTCTGATATTATAAATTTTATTATAAAAGTATTGCAGTTTATTGATAAAAACATTTATGTTAATTTTAATAATAAATATTATAAAATGAATTTTGGTTGGCTAATGGGTCTTCCTGCTGTTGCTCAAATTTGTAATTTTCTTATATCAACATATGAAAGTAAAATTTTAAAACAATTGAAATATCAAGAAATTAAAGTATATCATAGATATGTGGATGATGTTTTTATTTGTGGAAAACAAGAATTAATAGTCAATTTATTTAATGAATTAAATGAGATTAAGGATATAAAATGGTTATAACTAAAGAGAAATACAATTCCATAAAATTCTTGGATATTCAAGTTACTCTTAATGATTACAGTTTGGATTATCTTATGTTAATTAAACCAATTGAAACTAGAGGTTTTATTCCATATGAATCACATGTATCTATGTGTCATAAGCTGTCTGGATTGAAATCATTCTTATTTCGAAATGAAAAATTATGCAAATATTCTAGTGATAAAATTAAAAATGTATATTTATTTGTTAATGACTTGTTGAAAATTGGTTATTATAAAAATCCATTTGCTAATATTATTAAAGGATTTAAAAGAAATCAACACTATAATAAAATCAAAAATAAAAATATCAAAATGAAATGGATTTCAATGCCATTTATATCAGATGAGCAGGTCAAGTTTATTAGGAAAATTTATAATGGTTTGTGTCATATTGCTTTTTTCTCTACAAATAATATAAATAGATTGCTTAATAATTCTAAAATTCAAATTTCAAAGTTTAATCAAAATTCTATTATATATAGATTGATATGTGGATGCAGCGTACAATACATTGGTGAATCTAAGTGTACATTTGAGAAGAGAATAAAAGAACATATGCTTTTATATAATAGAATTCAAAAAGAGAATCAATATGGAACAGATGTAAATAAACCTTCATCATATGTTATATTTGATCATAATAAATCTTGTCAATATGGATTTAAATTTGATTATAAAAATATGAAAATTATTCAAATTGACATAATAAACGTAAAATAAAAGAGGCTATGTTGATTTCAAGAAATTGTCAAATGTTAATGAATCGCCAGTCATCAAATGTTAAGATAACAGAATTGTGGGAAATCTGAATTGAACTATGGGTATTGTTAAGGGTTGTCTCATTTTGATTATTCAATGTTATATAGTTGATAAAGACTACAAACTGTATAGTCGAAAGTACTTCTAAAAGAATATAATTTATATAAATTGTACTGTATTTTGATATATATATATATATATATTGATTTGTATATTACATATATATATATATATATATATATATATATAAATATCGATAAGTCTATTTCAATATATATATATATATATATATATTGAAAAGAAAACACGCATGTTTAGGCTAAGTACTTATTAAATGTCACCAAAAAATAAACTGTCTAAACTTGCTTATGCATCACAGATACTGAATTTTAAGTTTCAACTGTCCATTTACCAATGCAGATAATTAATTTTTACAGCAACAGCTGGATAGTATTATAACCCTTAATGCTACTCAGATGTTTTTTTTTGTTCCTAAAACCTAGTTCTAATTGTAAAACGGCTGAGAAAGGACATTTTAATATCGCTTACTATTATAAAATACTACCTGCCACTAATTGATAAAAAGTAAAAAAAAAAAAACAACATTGAAATAATATTTTTATTTCTTAGATGTTTAAAAAAATTTTCTGAGGAAAAAAAAACTCATTTTAATTTGCAAACAAAAGATATTTTTGCACAAAAAATTACATCGTTATTGAAAGTATTGTATATATATATATATATAATAAATTCATTCCATAAGCATCTGTTTATTTCCATATATTTTTCATTACATATTTTTTACATTGTTTCCAATCTGAGTCAAATTATTTTAAAACATCATCATTTTGATCATTATAAAATTTTCTTAAAAATATAATCTAGTTTGTCCGGTTCATAGTCCTAGTAAATATGTTAAATTCCCTCATATATCTTACTTGTAGTCTCTTTCTGCATTATTTCATTCTTCTTGCTACATTAATTTAAAATTTTAACTATCTTTATTTCATCATTTATTTTAGCAAAATAGCTGTCCATCCCAATTTTACTCACTAAAAATTATTTCCTTTTTTTTTTTTTTTGACTTTAAGTAAAATCTTTATTAACAATAAACAAAAGTTATATTCATATTAACAAAATAAAAAAATATATTTTATTTTTATTATTATTATTATTATTATTATTATTATTATTATTATTATTATTATTATTATTATTATTATTATTATTATTATTATTATTATTATTATTATTATTATTATTATTATTATTATTATTATTATTATTATTATTATTATTATTATTATTATTATTATTATTATTATTATTATTATTATTATTATTATTATTATTATTATTATTATTATTATTATTATTATTATTATTATTATTATTATTATTATTATTATTATTATTCAAAGTAAACTTTATTAGGCAAAAATTGGTTACATTATCAGGTTGTACATTGCATAATATATTAACAAACTAGGAGTTATCATTAATTACAGAAAGAAACACTTTTTTTTTCTATTAGAGTCTTTAGCAATTGTTATTGTTTTCATAGTTCAGTTCTTATGATTTGTCCGTTCTGGATTTCCATTTTTTCTGTGTTTATGTTTTGTGTTTCTCTTATAATGCTGCTTTTATTTTAAAGAGAAACCAAGTTTTAGCAAAAATGTCTGTTGGTGCAAGAAGATTGTTCTTTCTTTAAGTTTTTCTAGCTTCTTACGAAATGTGTTAAAATGTCTTCCTGTATTGTTTTCTAAGGTAAATGTACATCTGGAACACCATAAGGCATATAAGCTGAAAGTGACAGTACAAATTGTTGTTATTTTGTTTTCCTTGAATGTTTTCAGCATTTTTTCTATTGTGGTATCATTTTTCCTGTAATTGTTGAACATCAGTTGTCTAAGTTTTTCTAGGCCTCTATAGTAGTGTATCAAATGTTCTTCTGTTTCTTTTTCCCTATAACACAAAGAACATATGGGATCAACATTGAGGTAGAATCTTCTGAAGTGAATAAAATGTGCTGTAGGTAATGCATTAAGATTCGATTTGAGAATGAAGTCAAAAAATTTTGGTTCTAGATAACATCTTTTGGTTTTTTTGAGTAGCTGGCTATTATCTATTCCCAGTACTGTCAGCTTATTATTATATTCTTATTTCTGGGATAGAAAATCATGTATTTGCCAATAATTGTATTTAATAGGGATCTTAAGTGTTATTTTATTGTTAATGCTTCCAATACTTAATAATAGTGTATTTATATAATTATCCATGGGAGATGGTTGGTCAGTGGGCATGATTTTTAGTTTTTGCTCAATGTTTGGAAACTGCTTAAATATGGCAATCAGTAGATTTACTGTTTTTTGTCTGTAGAAAGTTTGTATTGCATGCAGTCTAAGTTTATTCCATTTTGTTGGTTGGTTTAGTTGCTTCATTGAGATTTCTACTACTTTCATTTCCCATAGCAGCTTGTTACACAATGAGTTAATTTCTGAAATAAATGCTATTGTGATTTTTATTATTGGTAAATAGTAAGTGATCTTTGTCATAATAAGTTGATTGTATAAAGATACTTTTGAGTAGATTGAGAGATTTGATTTTCAGAGTGATTCTGTGATTTTCTCTGCCTCTGCTTTAAGTTTACTTTGTATTGACTTTCGCATTTGATTCATGCCCAAGTGGAAAGGGAAACCCAGAAACATACTGGGTTTACCTTGATATATCCGTGTGTTTAATTTACCTGTAAATATTGCATATGCAGCTGATTTGTTCATGTTGAGTTTTAACCTGAAAGTTGCTGTATATTCTTTTATAATTTTCTACAGTATAGGTAATTGCTTTTTTGATTTTAAAAATACTGTGACATCATCCATGTAAGCTATACATAGTATGTATGTGTTGGTGTTTGGAATTAGAATTCCTTGGATTTTTTTTTATATTTGCTCTAACAGGGGGTTTATATATAATGTGAATAATAGTGTGCTGAATGGAGATCCATGTGGGATTGATTGGCTGGAGTAGAAGGATGATGAAGCTCTGCCATTGAGGGTGATGTGAATTTCTGTGTTTAAGAGCAGGTTGGCGATTGTATATAAGATTGTGCAAGGTATTTCTGTTTTTTTAGTTGAATTATTAGTGTTTTGATTGGCACTGAGTCAAATGTGCTTTCAAAGTCTAATTGCATGGCCATTGGAGCATTTTTTTTAATTAAAGAGTTAATGATTGTTTTGTATATTAGTGCTGCTTGACCTGTTGATGATCCCTTTTTTGCATATTGATGTTGTGATATTAGTTTTATTATATATAGTTCTTTTTTTTTCTTATAAAACTTTTTCCAGAATTTTTATTCCCAAAGGCTCCATTGAGATTGGCATTAGATTGGAGACTGGTAATTGGTGCTTGTTTTTTAATGAAGTGGACCATTGAAACTGGATATAGCCCTTGTATATTATATAGCTTTTGTATATAGTTGGTTTGCAAGCTGGCACAGGTATGTGTTTGTAAGTCGGCTGAGATGTGACAAAACAAACTGTGGAATTCCTGGTGGTCCTGGGTGGCATGTACATTGAATTTATGCTAGAATGTGTGCCAACTGTTATATTTCAAACAATATCTCTGTTTCTGATTTTCTAAAGAATTTTTCTATGGGTTTGATCTGTTTTTCCTTTGTTAGTTTTTCTTTGAAGTGCTGATATATTGGTTGTATCATATCGTATTTTGTCCAGCTATGATTTTCCCATCCCATTTTAGTGCCATGGGAACTTTCTTTGTGGATAGCCTAATGCCCATCGAATATATCCATGGGTCCATGTGTGCTGCTGGGTTAGACAAATTCTTTTTTTTAATTGCTGGATATTGCTTTAGTTTATTGCATGTTTGATTATATAGTTGTGTCAGCTTTATTATGTTTGCTTGATTGTAAGTGACTGTTTTTGACATGCTAATTATTTTGTGTAACTCATCTCCTAACGTGATTAGTTTAGAGTGGGGTTGATTTTTTGAGTAATATGATTGATATTAAATGAAAGTATGTCTGTATATTCCATGTATTTAGAGATTGGGTCAAGTTGCATTAGATTGAGTTTATTTATCATGATATGTGTTTTGGAGAAGAGGAACTCTGGAGTGTTGATTCGTAGCAGAATTCTTATTGTCTTTTGTATATTAGTGATTGGGTTGTGGTATGCATTTAAATGTTATTCTATTATCTGTGCTGCATGATCAGAAAATGCAGAAGGGGAGAGACTTATGTCAATTGAGTGATGTAACATTGGAGAATAAAAAACGAGATCTATGAGAGTGCCATTGGGGGTTGTTATAAAATGACAATGAGTTCTGTGGGAGAAAACCATCACAACTCATAAGTGGTGTTGCATGTTGATTTATCCATTTTGCAAAAACTTTTGATAACCCATATTAAAATCTTCGGCAAGTATGGTGGGGTAGGAATTGGATGCTAACATGGAGTTAATTGTTAAAATTATTCTGTTAATTACAATTGGACTGGGAGGGGATGTATACAAATATTATGTTAATTGAAAAGCTTTTGTGATTAAATGTAGTTATCAAAAGATTGGAGTCCATGAAAATTATTTTAAATGATGTAAAAGGGCATTTTTGATTGATAATTATACCTGTCCCACTTGATGGTGATGATGTGTCTCTCGAGCATGCACAAAAACCAAATTTGTTCATATATGTTTCTGGGTTGATTTGGGATCTGTTATATATTTTTGCTTCTAATAGACCCATTATACTGGGTTGCATTGTCTGCATCCATTTGTTAATTTGTTGTATTTTTTTTTGTGGAGTTTAAACCTCGAATGTTATTTGCTGCTATTTTTATTTTCATATTATTTAATGTTGTAGAAGAAAGGAATTCATAATTTTCTAAAGTTTCTGAATTTTATTTTTTACCTTTTGTACGTTTATTTTGCTTGAAGCAGGGTTAGAATTATTTATTGGTTCTGTAAATATTTTTTTAATCGAGAAACTATCTCTGATGTTTTCAGATTCTTTTGATTATTGAGAGATTGATTCCATTTCCATATTTTCATCTATTAGTAGTTTTACCGAACTTAGTTGGCTATATTCCAGATCATTTGTTTTAATCTTTTTATTTTCTCTAGTTTTTTTTTTTTGTTTTTGCTTTTCTTTTACTTTCTGGAGGTGTGTTTTCAATCACTGGAAGGTACTGTGTGATGGTATCTATTATTTCAGTTGTCATTTTGTTTATAATTGTGTGCTCAGCTTGATTATTATATCCGTTTGGCAGTTTTTTTGTTTCTTTTTGCAGATAATTATTTTCATTTTCCATTAACTTATCACTAAGTGATATTGCGCAGGGTTCAAAGTTTTCATCTTCCTCATTCGTGTTTGTGTTAATTGTTATTTCCATTGACTTGCTTGGGGGAGTTATAGTTATATTTTTATTAAATTTAATTTTTGATATTATTGACTTGAGTAGGGGGAACTCTATATTTACCTGCTCTGTGGATTTGTGTGCTCTATCTGGTTTCTTTTCTAATATTTGTGAGGGGTGGTTATTCTTTTTCACAAGATCTACTTCTTCATTGCATCGCATTGCTATGTGGCCTCTTTTGCCACAGGTGAAACAATGTGGCTTTAGTCCGGTATGTAAGTATAGCATTGCCTCTTGGTCTGTTATGTGTGTTGTAATCTTTTCTGAGTCTATTTCTTTGTTTAACTTGACTTTGTATTCAAACTATTTGTGAATGCGGGTACTGATGTTTCTTGAGGTATATCTGCTGAAAAAAAAAAACCTTTCCAAATGGATTCATCATTCTTTGGAAATCTTCAAAGCTATATCGGAAGTAGGCATTTTTTAAAACTCCGGTGATGTTTTTGTATATATTTTCATCAACTTGTACGATTGCAAAATTACCTTCCCCTCTTTTTTCCATAACATAAGCTTGTGGTTAAAACACCTGTAACGGTCCCTACTATCGCATTTTATAAGCATATTATCGAGATTATAGCTTCAGTAAATATTACTAGAGTTTTAATGTGATTATTGAATTGATCCCTTTGTGCAGCTTCACAAAACTCAACCACAACATATCTGCTGTTTGGATGGTCACCTATGCATTGTACTGTCTCCAGTAAATTATTTTTGTCTAGTGCTTCAATAAGTTGCCTCTTGAAGAAATGGTAGAGAGTGCAGTGATTGTCTGTTACTGCCAACACTATTGATTTTTCAGTAAAAAAATTTATGTGTTGTAAAAAGGGTTCTAGGTATCATATTATTGACTTTGACCTCAATCTGTTCCAGCATTTTATCTGTCCATTGTGTGGGGGGGGGGGTCAATTTCATTTTTGTTTACTAGATAATAATGTTTAAGATCGTCTGACATAGTTTTCCTAAATCTGGGATTTTTTCCTTGGTTTGTGTTATTTTGGTAAGTTTTTGTGATAGTTGCATATGTTTTTCTCGTGTTGTGCGAAGGACCAGCTTCTTGATCTGATGACTGGGCTGTCACCATTTTATTATATATACAAGTAATTTTTCAACAAGGTAATGTTTTGTTTTGATTTTTTAAACTATGCTTTTTAATTTAAATCTTATTAACTTTTTCACTATTTTTCCTTCTACTCTTTTTACTTTTTGTTTCTAAATAATGTTATTAATTATAATTGTTTGAATTGATGGTTATTCACTATGCTGGAGAATTATAATACTACCCTTAGCTATTACTGATTTTTTACCCTTGTTCACTAATTATTTTAGGACATGCATATTTCTTAAAACATGTGGGTTAGCATTGAGTATTGCATTTTTAAATATTTAACGAAAAAAATCCACTTTTATAACTATTTAATCTGAAAAAACAAGGAGACTTTTTTTCTTACCTGCAACAGTGTAAGTAATTATTATTATTATTATTATTATTATTATTATTATTATTATTATTATTATTATTATTATTATTATTATTATTATTATTATTATTATTATTATTATTATTATTATTATTATTATTATTATTATTATTATTATTATTATTATTATTATTATTATTATTATTATTATTATTATTATTATTATTATTATTATTATTGTTATGTTTCAAAGAAAATAACTTTATTGATGACCATAGGGTTACATTTGCCATAAGACACTTCGTATCCATATATTTACATTGCTAGTGAGTAAACCAAGTTTAAGTTTGTATCTGTGATGTACAAAAAAAAATTAAATTAGGAGGGAAAGATATTTAAACATTGTTAAGGGGAGTGAAAAATACATATGTATACGTTACATTTGTGAGCGCTGCTTGCTGTAATCAGAGTTCTCAAAAGTCTTGGGTTATCATTGTTCAATTTGCAAAACTTCAACTTGTATGTATATTGCAGTTCTGGGTTTAGTTTGCTTTCCAGTATTTGAGTTCTGATTTTGTTGTTCCTGTCCTCTATATTAATCATATGCAATCATAGACGACATTCTGTTTTTTATTTGTAGATACTTGCCACATTTATTTTTTTTTTTAAATATTTGGTTGATGGCATAGATTGTTGGTTATTGCGAGCCATCTTAGAGGTTTGATTGTTGTGTTATCAGTGACCAGGTTGCTGCGTAGATGTCTGGATGTGCAATTTTATTATTATTATTATTATTATTATTATTATTATTATTATTATTATTATTATTATTATTATTATTATTATTATTATTATTATTATTATTATTATTATTATTATTATTATTATTATTATTATTATTATTATTATTATTATTATTATTATTGTTATTATTATTATTATTATTATTATTATTATTATTATTATTATTATTATTACTACTACTACTACTACTACTACTACTACTACTACTACTACTACTACTACTACTACTACTACTACTACTACTACTACTACTACTACTACTATTTATTTATTTTACTTTCCATTAAAGATTAGTTAATAATTTGGTACCAATCTAATCAGATATTTACATTTGTACTTTTTTTTTAATTGAGCCTTTAAATACTGGAATGACTAATCAAAAAATGATACATTTATTTTCAAAAATGGAAAGTTATGATTTATTTTATTATTAATAATATTACAATTACATTTATAAATTCACTGTTTAATCTAACACTTTTTAGTATTAGCTTTCATTGACAACAGATCTTTTAGTTTTGGCCAGTAATTTCTGTTTTTAATTTATTTGTTGAATGAAGGGCCCTGGGGAAGTGTGAGAAACAGACTGTGTGGGGAGTGGAAACAAAAAATAAATTATTTACAAAATGTAGCTAAACTTCAAATAATCATTTTGTTATTTGTATTTGACTAAAAGTTGGAAATTTGGCTTGTTCTTTGTTTTGTTTCTTGTTTTAAAATTTAAGAAACAAAGGAAAACTAACCATTGCATTATGACTAAATTTATAACTTCTCTGTGAAATGAAGCTTTTATTAACATTTTTTTTAAATCAAGCAAAACTCTCCATACAGTTGTGCCACTCAGTGCAAGGCACAGTAATCAATGGATTTCAGAAGGCTTGCATAAAATATTTATCTAGTGTCTACTCATCCAATATTCCCAGACTAGTATCCAGCTGTGGCTTTCATAAGTGAGGAGCCTTGGATCTGGAGCACTGTACCTATATCTTAAGATTTAATGCAATATCCACACAGCCACATTTTATCTCTAATTAACTACAAAACTCTAAGAATCCTGCATAATAGTATAGTGGTGGCTTTGGTTATTAATAAATCAAAGACAGCCAAATGAGTAAGGACTGAACTGAGTTCAGATCTTTATGATTATATAAGATAATGAGCTTGGATTGAAAATATCAATATGTTTCCAATTTTATTCTCATAGCTTTGTAGTTAAGGAGAGATAAAAGATGGTTGTTAGAGGATTGCATTAGATCCTAAGATCTTTATGCATTGCTCTCAGATCAATCACTTTTCACTTATGTAAGCCACAAGCTAGAAACTAGTCTGGGAATATTGGATGAGTAGAAAATGGATAGGGATTATATGTACAAGCCTTCTGTCATTTACTGATTAATTTGGCTTGCACTTAGTGGCACTAATGTATGGAGATTTTTGCTGTTTGAATAACAGTTATGAGCTAGCATAAGAAATGGTGATCATGTGATGCTTATTATGCTTTTCTGCTAACCATTTTCTTATTTTTTTTACCGAACTTTTATTTCTCTTAGCATATTAATTGAATTTTAAAAAATAGAGAGAGGGGGGGTCAAGGTAATTAATAAATAATCATTGCAAACTAAAACTTCTCATTTTTGGTATTCACTGAAAGATCTTTTATTTTATTGTTTTATTTATTTGTCAGTTCAATTTTTATTGAGTTTTAAAAAGTGTAAAGTCTAAAGTTTGGACTGTTTTTTTTTCTTTTGTCTATAAACAATTAAATTATCTTTTTTAAAAAACTAGCTTCATAAAGAGTTTTTTTTATATGTTAAAATGAAAGTGTTCATATAAATATGTGTAAAGTTATTAGACTTTCATATGTATGTGGTTGCTTATTACTAAATTACTGATATTATCCAAAATTTACCCCATTATCTGAATAATATAGATAAATTTACAAAAGGTTTTACTAAAAATACTTGCAATAAAAACAGACTGTATTTCTATCAGAATATTCCAGAAAATGTATTTTCTATTTCCAATGTCTCAAAAAACAATAACTACTCATACACTGTCCATATTAAGCACAAGGTACCATGAGAAATTCAGCCAAATGGTATAACGAACAATCTTGCTCCTAATTATGTACTTTGTGATTATCTGTATAAACATTTGATTTTTTAATAATATTAACATGCTACTGGAAATCCTACTATTCAAGTATCTTAGAAACTTCTCTCCCCAAATCTTTTATATTCCTTGAAAAATGGGTAATAGATCCAGTTGAAATTTATGTTCTTAATTTTTATCCATGGAAAAATGTTCCATGTGCATTCCAATGATTACTTGACTTTTTAGAAATTAAATTATAAACAATGTTTTTTGATGTGGTATTCATTTAAATGTTATTATTATTATTTATTATTATTATTATTATTATTATTATTATTATTATTATTATTATTATTATTATTATTATTATTATTATTATTATTATTATTATTATTATTATTATTATTATTATTATTATTATTATTATTATTATTATTATTATTATTATTATTATGCTTTAACTTGAGTTGGTTTTTTAGATCCAATGTCCCAACTCCTCACTGAAGAGACCCATAGGTTGAAACCGGTCTGGGGATGGGGACCATGATTTGAATGCCTTCTCTTGTAGTAGCATTTATCATAAATAAAAAAAAAAAAGCTTGTTTAGAGCTATTAGCACGCTCTTAACTTTACATATTAGTAAGTGCAAGCTATATATAAGTCATGTGACTTCTGACTTGTTACTATTACTATTATTATTATTATTATTATTATTATTATTATTATTATTATTATTATTATTATTATTATTATTATTATTATTATTATTATTATAATTATTATTAGTTACTCTTTAGTTTTAAAAAAAGTATAATCTAAATCAATATTTTTTAAAAATTTACTGTTATTTAAAAAAAGTCAGACAGTTCATTTTTATTTGTAGTGTTTGATTGGGTATTTATTGAATGTAATTGAAAATTAGATTTCACCAAAGTCAAAAAAATAAGCCACCCCTCACCACTTTTTTAAAAAGATAAAAAAATAATAAAAAAATTTCACAATTTTTAAAGACAAAATAAGTCTAAGTTGTTTGACTTTTCGAAAAGCTAATAAGAAAGAAAAAATTTACAAATTTTTAAAATCATCCAAATTTTTTAAACACATCTGTCAATCAAAAGAATTTGTGTGAAAGAGGTAAAATATGCAATTTACACACCCCTGGGTACTCCTCATTTTTCTTAAAGCCCTTAAGAAACAAAAACAATTTAAAGTCAAAATTATATTCACCACAAATCAAATCTGCCATTATGAATCAAAACAGGTTGTTTGAATTATGAATGATACAAATTCCATTCATCATAACCCCACTTTCCTTCTCATATTTTAATTGAAAAACCTATAAAAATTAATTTACACATTTTTTAAAGATAGAATAATGTCCAAAAAGAAATTGGTCTTTTACAAATCAAAACGAAAAAGAATTTCAAATGCTAAAGCAATTAATAGACATTCGATGATGATGAAAACAACAAAGAAACATACAATTGACATCTTTAGAAATTGGAAAAAAAACAAATACTATTAGAAGTTTGCCAAAAAAGAGAAACCTATGAATGAAAACTAATCATAACAGATTTCAGAATACACATGGAATTTATAAATTAAGTCATACATACGATTACTGCATATAATGACATTTTTTTCTAAACAAATCATTAAATGATTGATTAGTCATTCCATTATAGTTTCATGACATCAAAGTAGTGTTTAAAGAGTTAATAAAAATGGAAATGTAGATAAGAATTAGATCAGTTCCAATAACATTTTAAATATGTAGATGTATGTCATTCTTGTTCATTGTTTTATTCAATAAATTAGAGATGTAGTCAAATATATTAACTTTATTTGGACCAAGGACAAGACAATTTTCAAACTAGGCTACCACTCAAATTATGAAGCTGTGATTTGACTTGTATGATTTTTTATATAATTGACAATGAAACCCTGAGACCCTGGCCATCATCATGAACATCTTTCAATAGTGAGATTTCATATGACTTACATCCAAAAAAAATGGTATTAAAAATAATTATCATTAATTATAGCCTGAATTTAGAAGTTGTTATAAAGTGAATAGATTATAATCATCATTATCATCATCATATCTTAAATGATACTATATGAGTTGATAATGATCATTGGTAGTTTTCTGGCTATAAATGGTTTAACATTGATCTGAGGCAAATGAATTTAATCAACTCCCACCTGTGACAGAGTGTATGAAAGAGAAATAGCTGTAATTCAATGCTGATGAACAATTTATAGTCAGAAAACAACCAATGGTAATCATCAACTCATAAGCTTTAGAAATAAAAATGAACAATCAAGATTAGAAAACAAAAAATGTCCAAATGCAAATTAATAAAATTTTTAAAAATGTCAATATGCAGATTGATGAAGCTAGAAATAATTTTAGAATGTTTGTAGATGAAATTAAAGTAAATACTATAAATAGTATTATATAAATGAAGAAATAGTTTCAAATAGTCTTTAAGAGAGTAGAGACTTTATAAGAAAAATAGAAGTACTGAGGGAAAAAATCATGCAACGGTGTCATCTAGAAATTTAGAAGAAATGACAAAAATATATCCTACAATGAAGGTTTTAAGCATCTTAAGCAAATATTTAAGTCAAATTGCAAAAGGAATAACTAATAAGAGTAATTATGAAAGATAAAATGAAGCATAAATGAGAACAGTTGATGAATCAAACTAGAGCATTGTAATAAATCATAGGCATAGAAGTGAAAAGAGTGGTTAATAAAAAAAATAGTTTAATTCAATCTGTATTATTTTTGATAGAATCATAGGGTTATTTCCCAGTTATTGAAAATACAAACATGTGGAAGACAATTGGATTAGGCATCAATCAAATACCTCTGATGTTTGGATAAATATTTTCATTTAAACTCCATGCCAGAAGGAGGCAAATGGTCATTGTTCATAGTCTTTTACAAGGTGACCTATAAGATAAGCACAATAGCATATCTTTTACTATAAACCATATACATGACATAAATATAAAAATGCATTGCTGGGAACTTACTATCCTAGGCTAAAAAATTTTAAAAACAATCACGTATAAATGTAAAAAAGAAAAATAATGTTATTGAAAGAAGGTTAAAATAAGTAAGACATTTAAAATGAGAATAATGATTAAATATAGAATAAAAAAATATCAATAAAAGAAGAAATATAGATTAATAATAGAGGTAAAAAATAAATTAGATTAATAGATATTAAAATAAAAAATAAAATACAAAGGTGATAGAGATACATTAGAGAATAATGTAAAAGTTAAATTGGATAAAAGAAGAAATAAAAAATAAAAACAAAGTAAAAATAATAAAGAAACAATAAAAAATAATAATTAGAATAAAAAAGAATTTAAAAATAAAATATGATTATAGATAATAATGTAAAGTATGTATGTATGTATGTATGTATGTATGTATGTATGTATGTATGTATGTATGTATGTATGTATGTATGTATGTATGTATGTATGTATGCATGTATGTATGCATTATGTATGCATGTATGTATGCATGCATGTATGTATGCATGTATGTATGTATGCATGCATGCATGCATGCATGTATGTATGTATGTATGTATGTATGTATGTATGTATGTATGTATGTATGTATGTATGTATGTATGTATGTATGTATGTATGTATGTATGTATGTATGTATGTATGTATGTATGTATGTATGTATGTATGTATGTATAAACATTACAAGCTTAATGCTAAACTAGTCAATAAATAATAAAATCACCCCAAATCCAAAATTCAACCAGACTAGCCAAGAAAAATAATTAGAACTCAACCAAAAGTTTCATTACTACAAGCAGACTTCTAAAGTGTAAAGAACGACAAAAAACTATATATATATATATATATATATATATATATATATATATATATATATATATATATATATATATATATATTTAACGGTTTAAAAACTATTACAAACAATCCTTAAATTAGCAGAAGTACTTACCTGCCTCAACTGCCATTAAATTCAAAAACCAAAGCAGAAGCAAATGTCATCAATTCAAATTCCACAAATCTCGTATTTTAATGTTAGCAGCTTGTCGATTTATTAAATGCATTTTATTCCTCTTTATAAAAATTGCCTCTATATTGTTACACTCAAATACATGATACCAGGTCTACTAAAGACTAAAATTTATGATAGTAATACATATTTAACTTAACTAATTTTCTAAATGACTTATTCATTGTTTTGATCCATTTCTTTATCAAATATTAAAAAAAAAAAAACGCTTTCGCACGGAATCAGAATTCCGTATTTTTAACTTTAACTAAAACCTATAAATTTATGCTCCCCTTCTTATTGCAAACATTATCAATTGGACTATTCTAAAATAATTTATCTGTTTAGTTACTCTAACCAGCAATATTAAATAATCATCAATTTTAAAATTATTTCAACAAGCAATAACTTTTACATTTCTTATGAAGAAGGATAACATGACATGAAAAATCTTTTACTGGTCTTGCAGATGGGTTCAAATTCAAAACTCACAATTTTATGTTCATGCCTACCAGATATTCACCTTTTTTGACTGTTAATATTTTGATAGGTCAGCATGTTGCCCTAGCTTGATGACATTCAATTTACCATCCTTCACAAAATCGACTATAGATCGGTTAGCTTCTAAATTAAAATCTTTGTCATCCCCCATCAACACACATACATCTGATTGAAATTTTTATTCTGTCAAGGCAACTTTTTTTCTGTCCTACATAAAAAAACACTCTACATACTTCCCATCAGCATGCAGTATTTTACAACACACACATATCAGCATCTTGGTAAGGGAAATTAAAAAACAACAATAACTCCCAACTTCAAATGTTTGCTTTAGCCAGTGAGAGAGATCTCTTCTGAGACCTACAATCATGTGAAGAAACACTCATCTATACACTTACCCAATATAGGCATGCACAACATTTTCTACAACTTGAACAATAACTCTATTAATAATTCCCTATCTTAACAAAACAACTGGAGTGAAAATTGATCATCTTCTACTGCCATAGCAAATAAATCATGAGACAGTTATTTCCCATCTATGAGGTGGTAAAATAACTCTACCTCAGTAATAACAAGCATTAATAGCTTGACATATGCACACACATACATCGATTACAGTCTAGATAAATGACAAAGAGCAACCAGATTTTGAATCAAAATTTGAATTATCTCAATTTTAGAAAGTCCAGCCAACAACACACACCTAATATTTATATTAATAAAAGATCACCAACACTTATAGCATAATAATGATTTTTCACATGGCCACCCCATCACTCTTCATATATTTAATATTAGGCATAAAAAAATTGTTAAGAATAAAAATAATATTTTGTATCATTTCTTTTTTCTCTTTTTTTTTTAAAAAAAAAATTATAAGCATTTATACTTCAATGGGATCAAAATCATTTTCTCTTCCTTCCTTTAAACATTTTAAAACAAAAATAAAAATAAATAAATTAATATAATCTTAAAGTTTCTATTAAACACATGCTACATGTTATATAAACAAAGTGAAATAAAGAATAAATATCAAACATTACGATAGTCTCTTTCCAATGTCTTTTCCTTCGGATGTTATTGTCCATCAATTAATCACTGTATTCAGTTCATTTTATTTTGAGATAGCTATAGAGACACACAGCACAGAGTTATTTTTAATCAAATAAAAACACACCAGAAGTTATTTAAATCAAAATACATAAAAATGTAGACAGTTATTTTAATCAAAATGTACCTACATGATAGTTAATAAATTTTAAAAGAGTTCTGCTAATTACTTTTCCATTTTGATGAGTTTTCTCCTGGATTTGAATTCATTTGTTTCCTCTTTTTTTCCATTTTAAGGCTTAAAATATTGACAACAAATAGATTGTGATTATTAAACATGAACCGGCTTTTTAAACATCATACAGAAGCTTACTGTGGTTTCTTCAAACGAATTTTAACCAGCCAAATAATTATTGCAATATGAATTGGTCTTTTAGTATTATACAACTGTTTGATAGTTCTCTCCTTAAATGAATTTTTAACTAGCCAAATAGACAGGTTGTGGCATTCTGCACAGAATACCTTATTAAAAGTTGATTTCTCCATAATTGACTTTAGGGAGAAAAATATATGCACCACTTATATACGAATTAGTAATTCATATCTTGGTTATACCGTAAACTTAAACACATTATTAAACTCTGAGAAAGAAAATTTAAAAAAAAATCAGAGAACAACTTTCAGAGATAAACTTATTTTTGAATGAGACAGTTGGTTTTGAATTAGAAAAGTCCACTAATAATATCTGTCAACCCTCTGGTTCTTCTCAAACTTTAATTAAACCCCCCTCTCAGAATGACCACATAAAAAACCATTTACTACTTGTCAATTCTCATGACTTCTCCTAGACCAAATTCTAACACATGGTCAAACACATTATTGGTTAATTTATGAAAAGCAATTAAAAGAAAGTCCATTTAAAAGATCAGCTTACTAACAATTTTTGGTGAAATAAATGTTACATTCTTTTGCTTAAATAATTTCTTATTTAGATTTACATTTTAGAGCTAGAAATTATAAACTAAAATAGATTCATTTTTACATTATATCATGAAATAATATACAATACTATATCAATTTCTATAAAGGAAAGAAAAAAAATCAAACCCATATATCTGTATCACACACACATACATATGTATAACATTCAATAGAAAACTGCTTATTCAGATCACATGAATATAAAATATCCATTATAATTATTTATAATTACAAGCATAAAATATCCATTATAATTTCTCATAATCATAAACATAAGTATCCATTATAATTTCTTATAACTTTAAGCCCATTCTCTTGAAAAGAAACCATAAAAATAAAGCTACTGATAACTAACTCAACTTCAATTATCACCAACTCTTTATTAATAAACCTTAAAATTCATAAAGACTTTATTTTAGCCATATAAATATTTATTTATCAATTATCATATTGGTAAATTATTATAGCAGCATACAGAAAAATCAATCAAGCCCCCTTGCATTAAATAATGCTAGCTATATTTTATACAAACACAAACTGTATATCTATATATGTTACATTTGAGCTATATAGTTATTGATTTTTCAAATAAAACTTTTCAATTTTTCTGACATTATTTTTTTTTTTTTGCCTACAATTAGTTTTATTTTCTTACAATTGTTTTATAGATGGAATAAACCAAAGGTCACAATATATATATATATATATATATATATATATATATAGTAAAAGAAAAATTAAAGAGGCAATTTTTATAATCAGGAATAAAACACAATAAATCGACAAGCTTCTAACATTAAAATACGAGATTCGTGGAATTTGAATTGATGACATTTGCTTCCGCTTTTAGTTTTTGAATTTAATGGCAGTTGAGGCAGGTTAGAAAGTAACCGAAAGTACTTCTGCGGATTTAAGGATTGTTTGTAATTGTTTGTAAACCGTTAAAAATATTATTTCAATTATAATTACAATATTGTTTTTACTTAATGAATATTTTATTTATTTTACACACACATATATATATATATATGATGGAAGCAGTAAAATGGTTATCCAATGAATATTTTATTTATTTTACACACACATATATATATATATATGATGGAAGCAGTAAAATGGTTATCCATAGTTTGCTTCACTGTCTGGTGATTTTAGAAACCTTCAATCAGAAGTTCAAATGCCTTTATAGACTTGTTAACCACAAGGAAGTGCGAGGATACATGTACACGCGATTCCTTGTCCCTCTTTTATTAGTTAACTGTTCATTTTGAATAAATAATATTAGTTTTAATTCGGAAATATTTAAATATCTACCACCATAAATAGTTGTGTATGTGTGTGGGTATTGCAGATAGCTAAAAATATTGTAAATCATATTTCATATTGTTAAGTATTGTGTATTTTATCATTTATAATTCATGTGTTTTATTAAAGTGACGTATTACCAGAAAACGTTCTTGAGAGTATTTAACTAAACTTAGATTTATAAACAAAACAATCTACTTTGTTCAATTTAAAAATGTTGTTAGTAAAGTAGATATATTTTAAAAATTCTAACGTTAATGGAAAATATATCTCATGAATGTATTTCCAAACTCAAAATAGATTAAAACAATATTCTCTGGAACTTATCTCATTGTCATCTTTAAAATGTAAATTTTAAACAAAGAATAAATGTTGTCAGTCCAGTTAATGGACATATGCCAACCATCATTTTTCCAAACACTGCATTGCTGACGGTATTTTTCCACGCTACTTATTCCTTACATGTGTCAATCCATACAGCCATCAAGTCTTCAATTGATAGAATGTAATTCCAACTGTGCTACTAATATGAACTCTTTTAAATCTCCGATTTTGTAATTTTTATTTGTTTAAAGTAAAATGTAACTCTCTGTCTATTTAATAATTGGTGACGTAGTTCCAATTATCATAATTCTAATAAATTAATGACTTTCTCTTTCCCTGTGTAAAATGTAAAGCAGGAATCTATAAGTTTATTCTCTATATGTATTTGGTAGGTTTCACTATTCCTATCTTATTATTTTAAATGTGGTAAATTTTTAACTTTATTTTTATGTTTGATTATATTTGATTTAATATCTAATAATTCTATCTAGTGAACAGATCTTATTTTAATTCTCCATCCCACCTTTATGGGATCATAAATATTTAAAAGCGAATTTTCTTACCAAATTCAAAGTTTGCTCGATTGAGTAATATTACTAAATTGTTTTATATGCTTAATGGCATATTATATGCTGTCATATTTAAGATATCAATTTATTACCATATTATGTAAAGTAAAGTTTAATGCCATTACTTTATCCTATAATCTGTCATGTGCATTGCACACCATCCAGTGTGCTAATTTTATTATGTAATTAATTACATGCTACACATACTAATATCTGTTTAATAAAGGAAACTACCTATTTTCTCTTTTATATTTTTGACTTTTTAACTAATATTTAAGGTTATTTGCAAACGTTTAAAGATGGGTTAAATTTTGGCATGTCATTATTCTAGATTTCATCAATTTACGAGGGCCTTTGTTAACACATCATTGTCATTAAGGTCCTGATTTTTTAGCATTGTTTACCATTGATAATGTTATAAAATTTGTATATCTTGCTTTGTCAAACTAATACCCAGGGGTCCTGGATCATTTTTAAGGCATATCCCTAAATGAAATTTGGAAGCATTGACTCCAAGATCCTGTCAGGTTATAGTTAGGCTCTACATCAGATAACAGTGGGAAATCCAAACTATGGCATCCATACCAACCATTTCTTCAGATACCACCCTGTCAAAATGCAGGTGAGTTTCTCACTTTTAAAAATTGGATGTAGCCTTTCATCCTAATATGGACTTAATATTTCTAGTGTTATCATATTGGTCAGCACTGCAATTTTTAATTATTATTTTATATTGCCCAATTGTTAATCTGTATGTCATAATTCTGTCATTTTTATACACCATCCTCTTCATTCCTTTTATATCATTTTCTAGGTTAGAAAGATCATTTTAAAGCTTATTTATGCTACCCATGCTCTCATTAAATGATATTTAGGTTTTCTAATCATAAATTTTCAGTAAATTATGTCAAAGCGGAATGATTTGATAAAATATGCAAATAGCCATTTTTCTTTTTAAATGATTGATGAAGTATAATTAATGACAGAGTAAACTTTATAATTTATACTATATGTTAATGAATAGTTACAAGACTGTAATAAAATGAATTATGTAAATCAAATTCCATTTATCTGTATTCATTAAGGTCTTTTATTTGTCTGTTGAATAAATCATAGTGTTAAAACAATAACATTACTATAAATTTGATATCTCTCTCCATTAGCATATTTTGCTGCATCATCTTGATTATCTATTAACTTTTATTCATTTATGTACTGCTAATAATTACGTGAAACCCAGATGCAATTAATTATGACATGTAAATAGATTCACCATTGTATTTTTAAATCTTTTAATCATTAATTGTTTACTCAATTTTTAACAAGTTATTACTAATAAATTATTACCATTTCATAATGAATTATTCTTTAGTTATCCATTGCCTCAACTTATATATCTGACTTTATTTTTTTTATCAATTGAAATTGTCTCATCTTTTATGTGTACCCATTGTTAATTAGATTGTGTTATATAAGACTTAGATTTCATTGATCTTAATCCAGTCTCTTACATTTCATAATGATTTTCAGTAAATAGTAATATAAGCAGAAGCTAGTATGTCCTGTTAGCCGTTTGAAGTCATGTAGTACTATATTTTATCTGTAGATCTCTTGTTTCTCCACTGTGCCTCTGGGGCTGGAACAAATAAATTTCATCTGTTATCAAACCAAATGTTGTTCAAAGTATTATAGTTTTAGAGAAAGGAAAACAGGGCAGAATCCATGATTGCTCCTAACCTGTGTAGCTCAGGCATGAATGGATTTAAGATACTTTTGCTTATATATATCAGCAGTATAAAAACTTTTGGATAGCCTTGAATTAAACAGTGTTGTAAAGTATACAGAAAAGATATATTACATCAGCAATATGAATAGACAAAAACACATATTTTCCCTACCTGTCAATGGAAGCAAAGAATTGAGAATATAGGCAGGAAGATTACTGGATAGACTGTCACATTACTTAGAGGAACAAGCAGAAAATTATATTTAAATGTATATCTAACAATATGGATATAAAAAGATTGTGTCTTTACGTTTGTATATCTAACTTAAACATAAAATTTATTTCAAAAAAATTGAAGGTGGACATACCAAATCATGATGTCTGAGCTTGTGTACAATCAAGTTATCATGGTTCATTCTCAAATTAATACACCAATTAGAAGTCAAAGTTTATAATGTAATCCCAGTCAACAGCAAATATTTTGAACTTGTATCCAAGCATGTATAGCCACATTTTAACATCAGAAATAATATGATGTAACATTGCAACCACATTTTCAGCATAGGGCTATCTTCATTAGATCATGATAAATGTTGGTTCATTTTTCATGAATTTTTTTAATATAAATTCTAAAGATGTAATCCATTCGACCATTGTTTGTGGCTTGCAAGTTTGCAATTATCCACAATTAATTATTGATAAAATAACTATCCAAGTCTGCACAAAAGTAATGCCTCAAAAGACTATATATAATATTCATGCAACTTCACAAAGTATTTTTAGAACATTGAGTGATAAAAAGTACTGAACATAAAATGAAAATCATGAGAATAATAGGATTATCAGGTAGGACCATAAAGAATATTTGATTAATATCACAAAAAGGTACATAGCAATTTGCACAAATTAAAGTGTGAGAAATTATTTTTTTATTAAATAAAATCTTTATTTGTTATCATATTTGATATGATACAAGGTATACATATGGAATTTGAAAGTATATGATATACACTATTATGTCATTTGATAACTATTTTAATTGTTTGCAGGTGATTAATTCTGTAAGTTGTCTCGGGTGATGTAAAAGATTTGTAAGATCATGTTATTTACAACAGAATCAATTTGATTGAAGCCTATGTTTTAGTTGGAATGGCTATGAAGCTCCAGGTTGCTGCAGAGATGTCCAGAGATACAAGTGCACTGTCTCTGTTTTATTTTTTATTAAATTAAGGGAAAAGTTCTAGTTGTTAATTGTTTCATTGTTAAAGATGAGTTTGCACCTGATTTACCAGTTTATAAAAAGTAGAAATGTTCCAATTCTGATCGAAGAGAACAACCCATCTTTGATGTTGCTTAAAAGGTATAAAAGTGGAGAGTTGTTTGATCTTGATAAATAGGTTATTGTGTTCTGGAGGCTCTGTAAAGTCTGACAGTAAAATATGGCATGTTCGGTGGTTTCATCAGTCTTCTGACATAAATGGAAGATTGTGTTTATTTTTGAGATATCTCTTTTGTAGGATAGGAAGAAGTTTGTAAGAGAACTTTGTAGAATAGGAAGATATATCTGGGGAGAGCTTTGAGATTGACTTTTAGTAAAAAAAAATCCAGGAACTTAGGTTCTAAAAACCAATATATGTAGTTCTAAAGATATGTTGTTGAATTGATGTATGTCTGGTTAAGTAAGGCTGGCTCTGTGTGAAAGCTTGTAAACATCCCAGAATGTGATTTATTTAAGGTTTGGTAAGTTATTTGGGTGTTTTCAAATGAGGGTAATAAGAGATGTTGGTCAATCATTTCTCTTTGGAGGTGGTCAGTCTTCTGGTGGCATTTAAATAAGGTTGGGAGTGCTTGGATAAGTTACAAGTATTTTACAATTTATATTGAAGAATTTCTGCAAAAAAGGTGGGAATGGAATGTAGGGACAGACTATTGAGCTTTGAGGGATTTTGCGATGTTTTATGACTGATGGCAGCAGTTTTTTAATCCATATTAATTTGGAGCATAACAAATTGATTTTGTTAATAAATCTATTAGAAAATTTGGTTAATGGCATGAAGTAATTTATTCTGAATAATACCAACCTATTAAGGAGATTTTGGTGTGAATTGATAATTAGACCTTGGACAGATTGTCAATAATTTTTGGGTTGTAATGAGAATTGATTCTTGTATTGCATTTCTCATTGAAGTTGGTGATTTGAAAATAGGGAACCCAAGAAATTTATGTGGCTTGGCAGTGAATTGGGGAGTAAAAAGTAGAAATGACATAAAATTTCCAGATGGATGATTTGTTCATATTAAAATCAAGGTTACATTGCTCTGTATATTGTTGTAGGAGTGTTATAAATTTAGCAATGATCTTTTTGGATGACAAGAGTATGGCAACATCATCCATGTATGTGATGTGCAGAACAGATTTGTGTATTTATGGGATATAAATTTTGTTGAGTCTATTTTCCACTTGCAATAAAAGAGCATTGATGTTGATATCTGCCATGAATAAGAGGGCACTGAACAGAGATCCCTGGGGAATAGAATGAAGAGGTTTAGATCCCAGTGTGACCTATTCATCAAGTGTCACAAATATGTGTCTATTGTAAAGTAGGTTAACAGTAATACATATAATTGATTCTGTAATGATGTACTTTTTTAGAATTTTTAAAAGGGTTTATATTTTGAAAGAATCAAATGTGGCAGAGATATCAAGTTGGACAACCACTAGTTTGGTGTTACTTAAGGTGTTGACCTTCTTGAAAAATTGTTTGTTAAAGATAAATATTGTCTTTTACAACAAGTTTGGTAATTTTAATCATAATAAAGGTCATCAAAATTGGCATTAAATTATCTAATTGAGAGGGTATTATGTTTTTTTTTTTAAAAAAAAAAAACTGTACGAGTGAGATTTGGTAGAGACATACAATATTATAGCTGTTGTCTGATAGACAATTGATCATGTTGAAGATAATAGGTAGGGAGAATTTAGAGAGATGAAGTAATAGGAATTTAGGTATTCCATGAGGACCTGGGCAAATTCTTGCCAGGATTGCACTGATTTTTTTTAATAAGTCCATTTCAGTGTTTCTGTTTTAATGATAGTCTATACTGGCATCTGTTTCAATATCTGAGTTTGAGTGGATATTAGTAATTTTTGTTTTAAAAAATGATGAATTTGTTGAAGCATATTATTTCCAGTACTTAAGGGAAGTAGAGGATGGAATTGAAGTTTCTCCTCATGCCCCAAGTCCCAGCATATGTAGCCACTAGTCCAATTATGAGACTGAAACTAGAAAGACTTTAGATATTTTAACAGACAGGTATTTACCAATGCTAATTGTTTATTTTTATATTGGTTTTGAGGTCTAGCATTGTATTGATATATGTTGAGTTATTAGGAGGAGATTTTAGGCAGTTATTAATTGCCTTCATTTCTTGAAGCAAAGTTGAAAGGGGTTTATTTTTATCAGTAAAGTGCTTGATTATGGCTTGAAAAATGTTAACAAATGTGAACAATGTTTCCACTGGTGATAAGTATAGGTTATTATTTTTTTCTAAAGTATATAAATGATTCTGATTCTATAGCTTCAAGAAGTGGTTGATTTTAGAAGAAGTCTAAGAGGTTTACTAAAATTTATTGTGGGCTGATAATTAAGGTTTATGTTTATTTTCATATTAATAGTGAGATGGTCAGAGAAAGGGACAGGTTCAAAAGCTGGGTTAATTATAAAGTGAAATTATGGATAGTAAACTGTAAGATCAATTAGGAGAAGTGTATTTTTTGTGTAGAAAAAAAGTCATTCTTGGAAAAGAATCCATTTAAAATTAATATTTTAAAGTGATTGAAACAGCTAAATAATGTATTTTTAATGGCTTGAAAATAATCTTTGATTATTATATATTTATATGTTTTAAAAAAATTATAATGAAATTCTTATAGTGTCATATAACCATGGTTGACATTTTATAATTTTAGAAAATGTGGAAATAACTCTGATAATTTTTTAGCTAGCTTATCATATTTTTATTCTGTTATAATATTCATGCTTGTATTCCTGTTGTAACTATTTGTCTGTTGGATCTAATCTTCATTGTTATAATTTATATTTATTTAATCTTTGTTTCTAAGAAATTTATTTTAAAATTTTGAAACTGCCAAAGGAAAAAAAATATTTATTTTTTAAAAATGTGTTTCAAGTGTTTTTTTGTTTTTTTTTAACAATGACTAAAGAAGAACACCCTTTACCTTAACCAATATCTCAACACAGAAATCAGTCCTGCTAAAGAATTTTAAGGTTTTAAAAATTATTTGGTAAAATTTTATTTTTATTTTTATAATGTTAATGTATGTTAAGTTTTACATTTATTATGAATTATTTATGGGTTTTATAGAAAAGGGTAGCATTCTGACCATTACATTGATACTGAGAAAATATATCTGGTTTATTTTACATGCAACTGGATATATTAATCTTGCATGTTAGATATTTAAAATATGTGTTATATATCTCTAATGTGTAAAGAGTATTTTAAATTTATCACAAGTGAATAATTTTATATTTTATGCTATAGAAGCATATTTCTCATTTAAATTTTCAATGGAATTAATATTGTTAGTTAATTAATTTATTAACAGTTATTTTTTATTAGTACATACACTTATTTTAACATAAGCTTTTATGTTATACATTGCTGTTGGATATTTCTTGCATAGATTTAAATTTGTTGTACTATTTTACATATTTTAACAGTCCTTTGATATGTTTCTCATTCAATGGTTTCAGATACTGATTGAAATATGCATTTTTGTTATAGATTTCTTACTATTAGTGTATTTCCCTTTATTGCCTAAGTTTAGAGTTGATATATGGTTAATATCAGCATATTTTGATATTTATTATGTGTTGTGTTTTGCAGGATGAAGGTATTATCCCCATAGTGTGTTGTATTCTCCATGACAGGATTATTTTGATATCTTGTTATAATATATTTGTATAACCAGTGTGGCTATTTTCCATAGAGAGATCTAACTAGAATTTATATAATATTTGATATGGATAGTATAGATTAATCCCATGGCAGGATTATATTTTGGTGTATGTTCCTTTTTCTTTAGGTCAAGAGACAATATCCACACTTACATTTTTTGCCTGAGAGATAAGTCTGGAGACCACCAATTTATTTAATGAAGTGTTTGTCCTAGAGAGATTATTCATTGTTTTTATTCCTCATATGAATTTAGAATATTTTACCAGCATCGAATATGTAGACTAAATATGTAGACTATCATGTTCTATTTAGAAGTGATGGCAAGGATATGTGTTAGATTTGAGATATTAGTTTCTCAGAGTGCACTTTATCATTAGTAGTGCTTTAGTGATTTGAATCAATATTTGTACTGTGCTTTTCTAGTAGTTTCCAAGCATATCAATTGAATAGAAATAATTTAAATTGGGGATTTTAAAACCCTTAGTTATTAAAGGAATATTCAGACACAATACTTTATTTTAGCAGTAGCTCAAGAATTTTCATTGCTGGAATTGTAAGTCATCCATAGTTAAAATATCTATTATTTTTATGTGAACATTAAGTTAAATATTAATTTGTGTTTAGAATTTTTGATGACCCTATCCATTCATAATATGTATTAATTACAAATTAGAAATTAGTCAACTCAGTAACAATACAGCTAAATATTTTAAAAGAGAATAGTATTTGGACTCAATCCATAATAGTTAAACAAACAATATTTAGTTCAGCTTGTGTACTTCATATCATAACATAAATAGCTAGCCAATGATTGAAAATAAGGGATTTATTTTACAGATTTATTTTTATGAGACATAAATTGAAGCTGCTATTATTTGTCTATTTCACATTTAGCCTTTGTTTAATGTAACTTCAAAAATTTTAAATCAGTGTAGTAGTATATTAGCAGTACTTCAATTTAATAGTTTAAATCCAAACATATAGGAATATGTTGTACTTGTATTCTTACAAAAATCAGCTGTAGCCTATATATATATATATATATATATATATATATATATATATATATATATATATATATATATATATATATATATATATATATATATATATATATATATATATATATATATATATATATAACAGTTGGGGTGGATTGGAAGTTGCAGTCCTTCCGTAACTGCACTACAAGGCATCACTAGGCCATTTGAACCTAGAAAATTTATAGAGTAGGCAGATTTGGAAGTTGTTAAAGATCCAACTTTTACATAGATATTTTATACTGACAGTCAGCCCTAGTCACTAGCTCATGGAGTAGCAGAGGTTTAAACATATTTATTAAAAAATATTTTTAATAAAAAAAAATAAACTTGATCCCTGCCAGTACTAATATCACAAAAGATTTTATAATAACACACAAACATAAAGAAAAATAATTATTATAAAAGAAAAAAAAATCTTTATTTTGTTTCATTATTATTATTGTATTTGTGTTTACATTTAATTTTTAATCTTAGAAATGTTGAGCATAGGTAGCCACCCAGACGATGCATTCAAAAGATCTTCCAAACATTTGATTCCAGGCCAGATGTCCACAGCCATGCCAATGCTCTCTTCCAGATATATACCCACAATCAATACAATGTGAACATGTTAGCATCAAACCATACTGACAGCCATGTGCATCTGACAGCGTGATATTATTTGCAGAAACATGACCTTTGTCCAGTACAATAATGTATGTCTGTCAGGTGAAGGAATCATGCATGTGATATAATAAAGAGAATAATGCTACATATGGATGGGAGAGTGGTCTATCTTGCTGGCTTATCATTCCAATTCATAGAACTGGAAGGGATCAATGGTGAAGGAAATAAATCTGTATCCATTGCAATGCCATGACTGCCTCTTTGGGGTCATGCATTCAGTTGGGCACATTGCCCTTATGTGTGAAAACACTTCACATTACATTGATATAAATGTCCATATATCTCTCCACCAGCATTGACACAACTGCAAAACAAATAATCTGAAATCAAAACCCTTTTTAAAACTAACGTACATTCAAACAAAACTAAACGGCTACCTACACTCAACTTGCATTTAATTCAATTCATTAATTTAATTCTTAAAAAAATCTTTAGTTTAAGTTTTTAACTTATTTTAAGTTCACATATTGTATTCAACTTATTTTTACCACAAGTAATATATTTGACCTATTTTTTTAAATTTAATCATACATAAATAACGATATGGGTTTCTATCTTTAAAACCATTTGCAATCGCAAACTCATGCCCTATTACAAACAGACCTTATATTAAGCATAAATAAAAAAAATACAATACCTTTTTGTTAAAAGATTATGTTTAAACTTTAGATAAGAATTTAAAATTGCAAAGTTTATAAAAAAATAAAGTTATGATTTGATTAGGAAAAAAAGTCTATAGTTCTTAATTAAAAAAAAATAAAGTTTGGAAATTTATATTGAAGAGTTTATATTTCATGTTTATAATGTATACTTTCCTTTCTCCATGCTCGTTCCTTCACGACAAGATCTGAGTTTACACAAGGGCCATTTCTTGCAGATGGTGACAATTTTATGAAGATTCCCAAAGACATTACTAGTGGTTTGATGTTGGGATCCATGGAGATGAAATCTGCCTTTGGACAGCCGAACTGAAGGAAGCGATTAAAATAGATTACATTTTTGGTAATGGTGACCAAAGTTGTTTTAACTTTTCAGCAAAGACAACGACTTCAAAATTCTAATCATCTATTTCTCCAATTCCTTAATTTCTTTTGTTTTTTATAGTCCTCAAGCATCTTATCACTGGAATGCATGGATCCATTTGATATATTTCATATCTATATTTCATTGAGTTTGTGGCTAAGTAGATTTTGGGTTTGTGGCTTAGTGGATTTTTCCACTGATGTATGTGTCCATATCTTTGGGTGGGAAAAGCAAGTCTTTTCTTTCTATTCCTCAATTCTTATATTTTTCATAATCTCTCTTAGCTATTTTTAAAATTAAAAGGTTTTTATTATATTTTATCTAAAGACTAGAATCTTTGCTTCGATTCTATAATTTTTTAAAGCTTATCTTATTTCAATATTTAAATCAAACATATTAATAAATTAATAATTCAATATTTGTGCATTTTGAACATTTGTGCTTTTAATTCAGTATTAGATATTTACAAAAAAAATTACGTATTAAAATTTAAACGTAATGCATATATATATATATATATATATATATTGCTACTTAAGATGGTGGAATAAGCGGAAGCTGGCTATAGCAAAATATATTAATCTTCAAATTTATATAGGCATTTTTTAAAATTATGTAGTTTTTTTCTAGAGAATTGTTATATATATATATATATTAATTTACTGTAATTGTAATTAAAAAGTCATTATCTAAGTATTATGTAACTAGGCATTTATGATAACAGCGCCTATATTGGTTTGTAGCATTTAACAAATTTTGCGTTATTTTTATTTTGAGTTATGTATAAATTATAATATATTACTCAATCTTCATTGTCGGTTTTTTTTTTCTAAATGCGAAGTAAGTGTGTGTTTGAAAAATGTTTGCAAAACGTTTTTCTTGAGAGCTAAACCATTTCAAATTCTAGAGATCTCAAAATAACAGATAAGCATATTTATGCAGATCCTGACATTTTATTTTTATTTTAAATGTTTTAGAAGATTTTTGCAATAATATTAAAATTGCCAATCTCAGATTAAATATTTATTTGACATTGAATTGAATTTTATTTCAGGTGTTTAATTTCGATAGCACATTATTCCCTTTATTTCTAAGTGAAATTAAGAAGACAATTAGTTGTAATTACTTTATTGGGTTGTCATGGATTATAGAGAGATATAAAAGGGACCCTTTTTTATATTATTCTGGCTGATGACCTGGATAAAAGGCTTAATTATTCCAAATTTCATGCTATTATTTTGGTTATTATTAGTCATATTTATCAATATTCTTTTATAATGTAACAATAATTGTTAGTAAAACAGGCAAAACTCACTATATATATATATATATATATATATATATATAGTGAGTTTTGCCTGTTTGTGACAATATATATATATATATATATATATATTGTCACAAACAGCAAGTTATAGTAATCAATGGATGCCAGAATGCTTGTGCATAAAATCCCCATCTAGTGCCTACTCATCCAATATCCTAAGACTAGTTTCTGGCTTATGGCTTTCGTCAGTGAAGAGCCTTAGATCTGAGAACAGTGCATCTAGATCTTAGGATCTAATGCAACCCTCCAATAACCACCTTTTACCTCCATTTAACTACAAAACTATGAATCTCGAACTGAAAACACCTTAATGTTTTCAATCCAAGCTCATTAGCTTATGTAGTTATATGGGTCTGAACCCAGTTCAGTACCCATACATTTTGGTGTCTTTGGTTCTATAATAACCATAGCTACCACTATCCTATTAGGCATGATTGGTTTTAAGCCAGTAAACAACACATGACTACCTCCTTTTATGTTTGTGTATAATTGTTGTTAAAACAGGCAAAATTCACTATATATATATATATATATATATATATATATATATATATATGACATATATATATATATATATATATATATATATATATATATATTGACACACACAGCAAGCTAGAGTAATCAAAGGATGCCAGAAGGCTTGTGCAAAAAATCCCCATCTAGTGCCTACTCATGCAATATCACCAGACTAGTTTCTGGCTTATGACCTTCTTCAGTGAGGAACCTTGGATCCATTGATTACTCTAGCTTGCTGTGTTTGGCAATATATATAGTGAGTTTTATCTGTTGTAACAGCAGTTATACACAAGCATAAGAGGAGGTAGTCATCTGATGTTTATTGACTTAAACTAATTGTTATTATATGATCCTAGGACACATTAGCCTTAAGTGAAGTGAATGTTTCCTATAGTCTATTATAATATCAGTCATGTGTGACAAAACAGTAGTATAGAACATTTTCAAAGTTATAAGAAAGAATTCTGAGATCACCATCGTTATTTTATTTTTTTAAAAGTTATTGAATTTCATTGGTATTATAACTACCAAGGCATAAGAAAAACTTCATTTTCATTTTATATTGCAAGAGTAAAGTTAATTTCAGATCATATTGGCAAATGATGACTTTTTATTTATGTACTTACAACTACAGATCACTTTCAAGTGAAGGAAGGTTGCAAGAATTAGAAGAAGAACTGTCTTATATTACATGGGACGTTATTGGACTCTATGAAGTTAGAAGAAATGGTGAAAATAAAACTGATTTAAAAAGTTGACATGTACACAAATACAAAGACACAAATATTACAAATATAAGTAAAGTAGGATACATTATAAATAAAAAGAGAAAGAGCAACAATGTTGAGATTGATGGCATATCGGATAGAGTGGCAACATTAGATATACAACTTAATATGAGCCAACCAAATGCAGATAATTAAGGTTTATGACCCAACAAGTTCTCATAGTGATGAAGTGGTAGATGATTTTTATATGGATGTACAAAAATATTATGATCAGAGTAAACAACATTTTAAAGATGTTATGGGAGGGATGTTAATGCTAGAATTGTAACCACATGAAAGATGAAAGTGTTGTAGGTAATTTTTGGTTATGGTAATAAAAAAAGGAGAGGACATAGCCTTGTGGAATTTGCAAAAAAATCTTATATTATGATTCTTTTTGAGAAAAATGTTAAAAGGAAATGGACTTTGAAGCATCCAAATGAAGATATGTCAGAATTGTATTATATGTTGACTGACAGAAAATACATATTTCAAGATTGTAATGTTCTTAATAAATTTAACACTGAAAGTGATCATCGATTAATAAAATGTATGGCATGTGTTAATGCAATACTAGAGAGACATAAATTATTAAGAAAAACAATATTTACAGTTGATATTCCTAATCTTCAGAACCATTCTAATGAATTTAAATTAAAACTTACAAATCGGTTTCAAATATTAGTAGATTTTGAACATTATTCAGGTTTGAATAGAATTAATAGAAAACTCACTGATACACTTTTAAAAAAAGCAACAAAGTTATCTGGTAGAAAAAAGCAGCAATTGAACTAATTAAATTTCTTCTGAGACTAGAGAATATATGAAGAAAAGAAGGTATTCAAAAATGATGCATTAAAAAGGATTTAATGTCTTGAATTTTGTAAAATGGTACAGAAAAGAGTTGAAATGATATAAAAAGGTATTACAGTAAACTAGCAAGGAAAGCTGTAGAAGAGAAGACTCAAGATGTAAAACAACATTTTGGTGTTGATATAAAATTTATACCTGAAAACAAAAAAGATCGAATTATTTCTAAAAAGAGAGATGACATCATGAAATGGGTAAAAGATATCAAGAACTATATTGTAATAAAGAAGAAGTCCCTCCTATATCTATTACATCTTTCGAATTACCCAGAACTTTCAATTATGAAGTGAGACATGCAGTTAAATGTATAAAGAAAGAAAATGCTCTAGTTAATGATGGAATTATAATTGATATATGAAAAGAAGCAGCGGAAGAAATAATTTTTTTTACCCCAGTTGTTTACCAAATGTCTAAATGATAAACATGTACCAGACGATTGCAAGAATGCAGTATTAATATTATTTAAAAAAGATGATAAAGAAGATATTAGAAATTACAGTCTTATCAGCCTTTTATCAGTTTTGTACAATTTTTTACCAAGATAATTAGAACTTGACTACAGAGAACATTGGATTTCCACCAACCAATATAACAAAAACGATTTCAAATTGAATTTACTACAGTAGATCATACCCACGTACTGAGAGAAGTTATGGAAAAGGCAAATAAATATGAGTTGTCATTATGCTTTGGATTTGTAGATTATGAAAAGGCATTTGATTCTATAAACATTTCTTCAGTGATTAACACATAGGATCATCAAGATATAAATTCTGGATATTGTCATATTTTAAATAAAATATTTATAAAAATGCAACAGCAACAATTGGATGACATAAAGATACTGGTAATGTCAACATTGAAAAGGGTGTAAGAAAGATTGACACCATATCTCTAAAACTTTTTAAACCAGTGGTGCAAGAAGTATTTTTTGGAATAAAGTAATGTTTAATTGATTTCTCAAAATATGAAAATGAAGATTGATAATGATGAGTTAGAAGAAGTTAACAGTTACAAATATTTCTGTAAGATTGGTAACACAGATGGAAACATAATGGATGAAATTAGTCGTAGAATTATACTTGTTTGGAGTGGTTTTGGTAGAAATAACTTGATACTAAAAGGAAATATGTCTAGGTGTTTGAAAATAAAGATTTTTATAAATGTGTTTTACCAGTTCTTACTTATGGATCTGAAACTAGGGCACTTAATAGAAGAGCAATATAGAGACTTCAGACCATCCAAAGATGTATGTAGAGATCCATGTTAAAAGTGACAATAAGAGATTGGAAACACATAATATGGGTAACATAACAAGCAGGTATTAATGACTTCATTGAAAAAAATAAAGTAGTCTGATGTCGAATTGGGCTGGACATATTTCTCAATGAGATGATAATTGATGGATAATTGAAATCTTAAACTGGATTCGAAGAGATTGTAAAATACCCAGAAAGCGACCACATGTGAGATGGAGGTATGAAATAAGAAAGTGTTCAGGGTTGATGTGAAAAATGACAAGCTAAAGTTTGGAGAAGATGGATTGAACTAGGAGAGACCCTCCTGCAGTGGATTGATAATGATTGATGATGATGATATATATATTGTAATCAAAATATTAGTCAACGTCAAAATGGCTCACATGGAAACCAATATCTGTGACAAAAAAATCCTACTTTGGACAGTAACATATTAAATTAAATGATATAATTCAAAGCTTTTACTATATAATCTGGTCACAGCCATAATGCAATGTACAAATCTATTACATCATTATTTAATGATATGTTAAGTTATCTAGTATAAATTGTATGAATCATTAATTAAATATAATTATCCTTAATAACTGGATCTTAAAACGACATTCACAAATATTAATTTACAATTTTATTTGAGATTCAATGGCTAACCATGGACAAGTTGAAATGATTTATAAAATTGCTAGTCATTACATGGTAAATATGGGTCATTTAATAAGATAGTAATTAACATGATCAGCTTTATAACATGATTGGCTATAGCTTGAATATCCTAATGCTCTAAATACAGAAATGTTCTATTAGGTAATCATTTGCAATGGAAAGTGGGCAATATGAACATCAAGTTCTTTCTTCATTAACTTAAATATCCAATCTAATCAATAACAATGAAACAGCTTCTGGATTATAGTTATTTTTAACAAAGCAATGCAGACATGATGAAGAAGGTAAATGGGATTGTATTATATTTTATACATCACGAATTCTCCTGGAACAAATGCATTAAAATATTCTCTGAATGTTTTAATAGATCTTGCGTGCATCATCGGGGGCATTATGTGCTCTAATATTTATTAGCTATTTACTACATTGGATCTTTAACTCTATGTCTGACAAGTAGAAATGGCACAGATGGGTTAAATTATAAATTAACATTTATTTATGGCTTAATAAACATTTAAATAGTAATTGGTTAACAATATTCATAAATTGAATAAATAATAATTAACATAAAATGTCACCACATGTAATTGTTCTACATGGATAATGTACATTACATAAATAAATAAAAATAAAATAAAATATCATCACACATATTTAGTTCTGTACATGGCTGCGAGTGCTAGTTTCAGATAATACAATCTGAGATTCTATTACAAATGTATTTATTTAAACCCTTATAAGGATGAAAATAGGTTTAAATACCCAGTCAATGGCATCACTAATTTTCAAAAGAAAAACAATCCATCTATGATTCAAAATTATAATAATACTGACAACAATTACTATTACTAAACTTATGTCCATTGACTATGAAAAGATATGAAATCAAAGAGGGAATTTGAATTCTAAGTCATCTGGAATAACATGTAATTGACCTATAATAAATTATGACAATAATTCACATGAATGCTTTTTTATGGCTGATAACAGAACAAGTGAGGCAGTTATTAATATGAGGGAAACAATGTATGTATAATAATGCATAGAGGCTCTGCTCAGATATACATTTATATTATGAAAAGCAATGCTATATCTGTGAGTGTACTCATCGACACTATAAAATAACAAACAGTAATTACAGGTTTTCTAACCATCATCATAGCAACTAGCATAACTACAGAATGTTCAGCAGATTAACCACCAGTGCTGAAACAAACTTAAAGGTTTTACAAAATGATGGCAAACAGTTATTCTGTGGATTAGACTACCAGCACAGAAAAAAACATAAAACATTAAAGTAGTACAAACACTCATTTCCTTAATAAAATAGAAATACATTACTCTCATCCAACTGCTAAATAAGAAGGCATGTGCAGTTTTACAAGCATGAACTAAGCCCAAAGATGTAAAAAAACTATATTACAGAAAGCAATTGAGATAATGTCCAAACCATAGATAAGATGTTATGAAAGAATATTACCTAATATTATAATATAAATATAAGCAGAGAGCCTTGGAAGGAATATTTATAAATTAGTTGATCCATACATAAGTTCTCTAAATAATCGAGATATTTTGAAAAGTAGGATATGTATCATTTTATTCAGATTATCCTTGGAAGTTAATGAAATTGCATGTCTTTATTTTAGGTCTTATTCCAAAATGAAAATATTTATTACTTTATTTTATTAGAATGATAGTTCAAACAAATAATTATCCCACATTTGCTATAACAGACAAAATAGATTCTTAGTTAACTGTTATTTATTTCAACAACTATATTGTTGTTTTAATAAGATGACTCACAATGTTGTTTCCAATCTAAGTTTAAAGTGAATTTCTAATTAATTATTCATCATTCAAACACTGGCATAGAATATGTTAAACCAACATTTTATTCTACCCATGTATAACACTATTAGAGGTGTTAAAGTTATGAAGTAGAATAGTATGTCTGTGTTAAATATAGCATTTCATTTCACACATATATAATAACAGCATAAGTGTAAAATTTTATGAACGTTAACTTTATCCAAGGTTAAATATAATATCTTATTCCACACATACATATTACTAAGTGTTAAAGTCATGAAAGCAAAAATTTATCCAATGTTAAATATAGTATTTTATTTTGCACATGCATAACACTACTACATGTGTTAATGTTATGGATGTAAAACTTTATCCAATGGCTAAATATCATCTGTAAACAATGAGAATTTTCAAACAGACTGATATTTTAGAACTGTTATTCCTGTTGTTGCAGTCAACAATAATTTTTTTTGCATTTGAATTATAAACCTTGTGGAAGATCATCAGCAGCTTGACTTATGGTTGGGAGACTTAAACAGATTAGTTAAGATTTAGTTGTACATTTTGCTATTGACACTAGATAATATTGTGACTTAAATTATTTAAAAAAAAGTTTTATCTTAATTTCCTTTTTTCCCTTCACAGCTGTCTCATTTTTTTTTAAAAGAGAAGCTTTTTTTTTAGTTATATGTTTAATGGTAAAATAAAAAGTCATATTTTACACTTGCTGTTACTATTGACAGTTCTTCAAAAAAATCTCTGGCAGTTCTATTTAATTTCTTAGCCAATTAAATTTCTTCTTATCTACATATATGTTAAAAATGAAAACTGAAAAAAAGTTTTTTATCTTATTATATTTTAAAGTTGTAATTATAAATTTATTAAACGCTCACTATTATTTCAGTAATAGTTTTAACAAGGCTGTAAGCATGTGTTTTAAAGACCTACAGAGGTCCCTAGTGACGATTTTTTCAGACGCTCATTGCTAAGGTTACGCATGTGTTTTAAAGACCTACAGAGGTCCCTAGTGACGATTTTTTCAGACGCTCATTGCTAAGGTTTACAGCCTTGTTAAAACTATTACTTATTATATTTTATAAATTAATTCAAAAGAAATTAAATAAAACTTTTAATTAAACCCAGGTAATCTTTTGGATTGTTTAAATAGAAAAACAAATAATAATTACTTTTTTTTTTCATCTTATGAAACATGATGTAATAGATTGTTGGTTTTCACTTTCAGGTTAAGCACAGTTTGCCTAACTTAGTGTTTGGAAAAAAAAGCAAAGCTAATAGATAAAACAAAGAAAGAGAAAAAAACAATTATGTAATAAGCAAGGCAAAAATTGCAATTATATAATCTCATTGTTCAATTAATTTAGACATAACTTTCAAGTGTACACAGTGCTAGCCATGATAATCAAGTCAAATGGAAGAAGATAGAGAAATTTTAAACTAATTCTTCCAAGTTTTTTTATTTTGTACCAATATATAATGTTACAATATATATATATATGCTATTTCACATATTATTATTATTATTATTATTATTATTATTATTATTATTATTATTATTATTATTATTATTATTATTATTATTATTATTATTATTATTATTATTATTATTATTATTAATTTTTAGTTCTAGATTTATAGTTATTTCATAATTATGATGCATTTATCCATCATTATTTTTTTTTAGAATTCATTGAATTGTTTTCAGTAATAATGGTTGTACATCAGGGCTATTTATGTTTAGTTTATCTTTATATGATCTTATTAATCATATGTGCATTAGTTAGTATATGATGTGTGGAATTTAAGTGTCACTGGTTATTATAAGATTATTTTTTATTGATAAGAAATTAATTTTCTTTTTTTAAATACATATTAACTCAGTATCCTTATTTGTAAATATTTGATAGGTTAACTAGAAGAAAATATGTATATAATGCATCTATGTACTAATATGCTACAATTTTTTTAGTTATAATATACTTTCTGATCTTCTGGACTACCAGACTAATTTGATTGTATGTGTGAATTTGTTAATAAACATAACTTCCATTTTTAAGGTTTATTCTTATTAATTTTGAATTTTATATAGTAATTTGGAATAAAAATAATGTCAAGATTTCTATCTAGTAGGACTTTCTGTCAAATAATTTTAAATCCATATTACTTCATCTAACCAAAGTTATTTTGTTGTTGTTATTTTACTTTTTCAATTATACTATAAATTTTATGAAAAATTCCACTTGTTTATTAATTACTTTCATCCCAAAAAAGAAAAACAAATATATGATGTTAAGAAGCAACACTATCTTCCATAAAAATTAAATATTAAAAATGTAAAAAAATAACTAATATGATAAATAATAATTCTATATATATAAATTTGTGGGTCAAAATTATTTTTAACTCTAATTGATAAAAAATTGCACATTTTGTTTTTGTTTAACAGCATTTCTTCTTATTTAGAGCTAAGAGTTTGCACTTTATCAATGTATTTTTTTCTTAAGTACAAACACTTTTAAATAAAATATAATTGTTATCATATAACTGCTTTAAAATGAATATTTTACAAACACTTCACATAAATTCATTAGTATGAAAATGTATTATAGATAATTTAAAATATATTTTTTTTCTACAGTACAGGTATTTTATACCTGCATTTCTATATATAATATATGGGGGATTAGAACTCAGACTTTCACACCACTTTCAATGAGTGATGCTATCTTACAACATTAATACACCTGATCACACACATGTGGAAAAGATAAATCATCACCGATACAAGTATTTCATGCTAAACTAGCACTTGTCAGTTGCTCCAGATTATCATCGCCACACATATATACAATCCATAGCTCATCTTATATTAAGATAGCAAATTTTCACGTCCATTAAAGTATGAAGATTGGCTATATTATTATAAGCTGAGATTTGATTGTATATATGAATGAAGATGATAATCTCGATCAACTAACAAATGCTGGTTTAGCACAAAATACATATATTGGTGATTATTTATCTTTTTCTCATGTGTGTTTCAGTTGTATGACTGATGTTTAATAGGATTGATGGCTGACTATCATGTGAAGGTCTGCGTTCAAAACTTCTATATATTATAGATAATTACAACTTAACTTTCTAAAAAAAAAAACCCACAATTAAAAATCTCTGGTGTGAAATATCTCTTTCTATCAGCAATGCTGATAGGTTGTTTGTATTATAATTAAAATATCAAGAACATTGTTAGTTTGCACTCAGAATAAAATTTGTGCAATGTCAATATGATTTCTTTATAATCTTGACTTTTTCAGATTTTTATTAAACTAATAAGTTTCTTTGTAATTTATATCACAAAAATATGAACCAGAAAATATTATAACTAACTTCAAAATAGTCTAGACCAGCTTATGTATAAGCAAGATCACCTTGAAACATTTAACACCTCAATGTGTCTAATAAATTAACAGACGTATTTAAATGTGTTAAACTTTTTTAGACTTATGTTTGTTTGTTTTCAATTGTTTATGATAGAGAAATTAAAATAAAGGGAACTGATATAAATATTTTGTAATAATTTTTAATAAAATAAAGCAAGAGATATTGAAAGTAAAATATATCCCATTTACATGATGTAAGGCCACTTTTAGTTTAGCGATATATACCTGTTAATTAGGCAAACAAAAGCATTATCTTATAAAAAAAAGTATATTTATTCGAATTATTTAGTTTTTGTACTATGGCTAATTTGAGTTCATTTTCATATTAATCCAGCTTATATAAGCAGATATATGTATAAACACTGTAGGAGCCAATGTAGATTCACAATTTTCTTTTCCAAGACTTACAACACCAATAGCAATCCAACGATCATTAACATTAATTACCAGAGGACTTCCTGAATCAGCCTAAATAAAATATGCAAATTTAATTTGAAATCAAAGTTACATATAAATTGTTATGACAATTATACTAAAAAAACTTATATATATATGAAAACAAAGTTACTGTTAACACTAACTTAAATAATTATAGAAAATATACAAACTATTATACAATTACAAATATCCAGTAACGCCCTCTGTTTAAAGATCTATATCTCAATAATAGCAAACCTTAAAATGATCATTTTAAGGTTTGCTATTATTGAGATATAGATCTTTAAATAGAGGGCGTTACTGGATATTTGTAATTGTATAATGGTTTGTATATATATATAGTAACAAAGCCTCCCTTCATTCATAATAATATTTTTCACCTGATACATTTTCAACCTTAAACATACATGCTTATGTATATATTTGATCAAAACTATTTTTGATTTAATCACTAATGGATATGAACATCGTATAAATTCGTTCTCAGTAACTCTAATAGATTCCCAATGTGTATTTATGGACATCACTAGGATTCCTATGGCCAATCTTATAAAAAATAAGAATTATGTAAAGTGAATATATTAACAATAATAACCACTGTATTAAGAACATGTGAGGGTTGTTTTGACCATCAGCCAGCTCAGACTCATGTCAGTGGCATCACGACCAAGAATGAACACGAATGAGAATAAGATTTTTAATAATACATAAAATACACATAAAGAAAAAAATTACAACAAGATCTCTACATACGGTTTCGTTATTGAATCAGATTTATTAAATGCTATTCCAAATGATAATTATTATTTTCAAATCACATAAAAATACATATAACATATTTTAACCCTTGTCCCATTAACATATAGTTAAAGTTCTGCCATTTTGATTTGTTACATACACACACAAGATTCTTTGAAATATTTATTATTTATAAATAAATCAAATAGTGAAGATTGATAGAAAGAGATTTCTTTTTCACTACTTTTCTATTTTGTTTCTTTATTACTACTCCAGGCCACATCATTGAATTTCCAGCGTGACCTCAATCTCTAATAGCGATAATTAGTATCTGCAAGTAAAATCTAAAAAAAAGTTTTTATTGAATTCTCCTAAGCAAGTCTATAGAAATAGTTAATAATTTATTTCTTAATTTCTTATTATAAATAGCAAATCAATGCTTAAATTTCTATTGTTGAATTCTCATATGCAAGTCTATAGAATTGATTATTATTTTCTTTCTTAGTTTCTTTTGTGTGTGTATATATATATATATATATATATATATATATATATATATAATATATATATATATATATATATATATATATATAATATATATATAATCAATACATAAATTATTTTATTACCTGCACATCCACAGGGAATTCGTAGAAGAATATGTTTTTTTTTTCCTTTTGATAGTTCTGAATATCACAGGTAAATAAATATACAATGCATCATGAGATTTTATGTTCATTGATTTATTACACAGTCTTCGTTTGATGAGGACCCACTTCATGTTTCTGACATTGTTTATTTTAATCCAGAGAGACATCATGTTTATTGTTAAGTGTAGAAGCAGCAGTAAGTGGGAATTAGGGGTTCAAGCATGATACATTAGGGTTTTACCCAACATTTTTTTTTTAGTCACCATTAGATAAACTTGTAATCTTGATTATTGAAATTGAACTAATGATTCTGCTGTATTAACAATTCAATCTTTGCAGAGACAAGACAAGGGAAATTCTGGGTCCCTTCCTTTTATAATACCCTCAATTTGGTCTAGAAAATTCACTTGAACTGCCCTTTCTTTGTCTATAATTGCCACATAATTGGATTTTAGTTGAAGTGTGAAAGCCTTTATCACCTTCTGCTTTTCTTGTAATAGCAAAAGAAAGCTAAAAATTCATTTCTGCTGGAAATTTCTAAGCTTTTATAACACAAATGAAATAAACCTTTTCTATTTCTTCAACCATCAAACCCATTTATACACATGTTTGTAACATACACACACATACTGTTTTGAAATGACAGAGCATAGAATAAAAAATACAAGTATAACCTTTGTAAATAAATAAATATTTCTAGTATAGAAAACATCAAGTATTCTCCAATTTTATTTGTCTTACTTATGTGTATATGCTATCTCTGGGTGCCAGTATCCTGTATAATCCTTAATAAAGTTACATTAGATACCTACTAATATTATACTGGGTTTGAATCTCAGTTGTTACATTATTTATAACAGTGTACAAGATTTTTATTTCATAACCATTTCATATGCATTTTATTAAGATAAAAACATTATTATTATTTCTAGTTGTGCAGATTATTATATAACTCTGGTAATTTCATTTGTAATAAGATTATAATAAATCTTTAATAATTCATATTCAAACTATAGATCATATATATATATATATATATATATATATGATCTATATATATCTATATATATATATATATATATATATATATATATGTTTAGAGATCATTATTTTTTATGATGGCTCACAAAAAATAATCAAAACACAGTGTGAAACATTATTTATGTATATATGGCCATTAAACACATTTATTTAATCTATTTATCAATAGGATGATGATGATGCTACTGCTGCTTTCCAGCCACAGTTTTGCAATTAACTCACAACAACAAATCACTTCTATTTTCAATTTATAATAACTCACTAAAATATTTTTATCAATTGAAATCTATCAATGATGATGATCATAATAAATCTCACTAGACAATGATTAACACTTAAGAATTATATATACCTTTTAATAAAAAACAAATTAATGTTTATTACTTAGTAAGTATTAATAATACAGATAGAAAATTTACATAATTAATAATGATATATTACATTTAAATAATAATAATAATAATAATAATAATAATAAGGGGTAGTAATAGTAGTAGTAGTAGTAGTAGTAATAATAATAATAATAATAATAATAATAATAATAATAATAATAATAAAAAAAATAATAATAATAATAATAATAACAACAACAACAACAACAACAATAATAATAATAATAATAATAATAATAATAATAATAATAATAATAATAATAATAATAATAATAATAATAATAATAATAATAATAATAATAATAATAATAATAATAATAATAATAATAATAATAATAATAATAATATTTTTTTATTTTTTTATTTATTCATTATGAAGCAAACAATAAATGTATAATACAGTGAGATAAATTCCATACAAGAAAAATCTTGTGTGAGAAATTTAAATGTAACAACTAAAAACACTAATAAAATACAAAAAAAAAAGTATAAATATAACATAAAATATTAAAATCACACAGATATTGCATTTGACAATTCAATCACAGTAGTAAATAATTACATCATAACATATAATATAAACAAAAATAAAAAATAAAATAAAATAAAACTATTGCTTAGCATAATATAACCAGTGCCATAAATGCTTTTTAAAAATCAAATAAGATAGTGTTCATTAAATTCACAGAACAATCTCTTATAAATACATATTAAATAATTTAGGACCATTATAACTAAATTGCTTCCTACTGGACGTTTTAAGAAAATTAGGTAAAGCTAACTGATATTTAGTAGATAAACGAGTATTTACTAAAAAACACTAATAAAATACAAAAAAAAAAAATAATAATGTATAAATATAACATAAAATATTAAAATTATACAGATATTACATTTGGAAATTCAATAACAGTAGTAAATAATTACAACATAACAAAAATAAAATAAAATAAACAAAATAAAACTAATGCTTAGCATAATATAACCAGTGCCATAAATGCTTTTTAAAAATCAAATAACTAATTCTCATTAAATTCACAGAACAATCTCTTATAAACATATTAAATAATTTAGGACCATTATAACTAAATTGCTTCCTACTAGATGTTTTATGAAAATTAGGTAAAGCTAGCTGATATTTAGTAGATAAATGAGTATTTACAACAGAAGATTTAGTATCCAAATGAAGTTTCCTACAATAAATATCAAGAATCACTCTATATTTATACAAATGGAAAACATCTAGTATATTAAAAGTGGCATAAATATCTTTAACAGATGTGGCACGTGATCTACCAAAAATGATATGCATTGTATAATTATGTAAAACAGACAATGTAGTCATTGCAAAAGTAGAACAGTTCCCCAAAACTGATATATTATAACATAATAAGCTTTGATAAGAAGAAATATATAAAGTAATCAAAGCTGACCGAGGAAAAAATTTAGATAAGTAGAAAAACATATAATTTAATTTACATAAATGAGAACAAAGAAAGTCAATATGGTTTGACCAAGATAGTCTGGAGTCAATAAAAACACCTACATAGCAAATATTATCAACAAAAGAAATGTTAGCACAAGTACAAGTGCTATTACAATGCCAAAAATACTTATTACAAATAGTTATGTTAAGCGAATGAATATTTGACATATAAGAAAAGTTAATAGCTTTTGTTTTACTCAGATTAATTGATAAATTATTAAATGCTAACCATTTACTAATTAGGATTAAATCATCATTAATTATTTTTTCAACAAAATTATATGAAACTGCAGCATAAGATAAAGCAATATCATCTGGAAAACCATAAATCTTAGATTATAAAGGTAAAGAAAATAAATCATTTATATAAATTATAAATAAAATGAGACCCAAAACTGAACCTTGTGGTACACCATGGTTAACTGTTATAAAAAAGCTTACAACACCAGAAATATTTGTTGCTTGTTTTCTATCCTTAAAGTAACTCGCAAACCATGAAATAAATCCACCACGAAAACCATATGAATATAAATGCTTAAGTAAAATTTTGTGAGATACAGAGTCAAATGCCTTAGACAAGTCTAAATAAATAGCAACAGTTTTAAAATCCTTATCTAGTGAAGTTGTCAAATTGTTTACATGACTATAGAAAGTGTCCAAGGTACTTCTACCAGAAATAAATTCATATTGATGTTCAGATAAAATATTATTTTTAGATAAAAATGACATCATTTTCTCTTTAACCACCATCTCTAACAATTTGGATATTACAGATATAATAGATATTGGTCTATAATTGTCAAGCTGTACAGGATCACCTTTTTTAAAAACAGATGTAATAAAACCAACCTTCAAACAAGTAGGAAACAAACCAACATTTAAGAAAAGATTAAACAAATAAACAAGAACAGGTATGAAAGCTGACTTATTTTCCTTAAGAATCTTTGGTGTTAACTTATCTAGACCAGCTGAATTTTTTATTCTTTAAAAGATCAATTTTACCAGACAAATCCAAATCAGTAACATCTATACACAAAAAAGAATTTACACAAGAATCAGCAAAAGACAATTCTTGTACTGGTGTTCTATCTATTGATAGATCTGAAAAAAAATTATTAAACAAGTCAGCAACACATTTTTCATTATTTTCTACTTCAATCAAATTATCATTGTGTTTTATACATTTAAGTTGATTTGACAAAGGTTTCTTTACAAGAGAATTTATCAACTTCCATTTCAAAGAAATATTTTTATCATTAAAATATTTTTGATAATATTGAAATTTTAATTTCCGAATATCAGATTTAATCTCAGTATTCAATTTCCTCAAAGTCAACAAATCTCCACCCAAACATTTTAAATGATTTCTTTCATTAATTTTTCCAATCAAATCATTCGTTATCCAGGCTGAGCGCTTGCAGTTTTTGCTAGTCAATTTAAAACTAACCATAGATTTTGCAATTAAAGATTTACAAATATCTTGAAATTTTAAAAATGCTGAATCAACATCATGCAGAGCAAAAACATAATCCCAATTCTGATCAGATAATAACATTTTTAGTTTATTATGTGATAACTTATTAATATATAAATGAGTATTTACATGTGGTCTACAATTTAATAACCTCAACACAGTTGCAAAATGATCTGAAATAAAAATATTTTGTACAGACGATTCATAGCTTTGATTCTGGTTTAATCTGACAAATATATGATCCAAAATTGATTGACAAGATTTGGTAATACGAGTAGGTGTGAAAAAATAGCTTGATTAAAACCATAACTATAAAGCAAATTCAAATATCGTATGGTAGGCCCATGTAGATTATTACATAAATCTATATTTAAATCTCCCATAAGAATTACTGAAGTAGTATGTAAATCAGACAATAACACATCAAGTTCAGCTATAAAATCCAAAATGATATTTGTGCACGATCTATATAAAGCAACAATAGTTAACACAAAACAAGGTAAATTCAGATGAATCAAAACACATTCTGCAGAGGCTAGAAATGGATTATGATATGTAAATTTAATGTTTTCTTTCACAAAAACTAATACACCACCTGAACGTGAAGACGCACGAGGAGAAAGAATATTTGAATAGCCATCCAGAACATATAAATGCTGTTCTTCAATGGAAATCCAAGATTCAGTTAAAATTATCACATCATAAAAACCGACAGGAAAATCATTTAAATACACAACAAATTCATCGAAATTAGATCTAACACTTCGTATATTCATATGAAAAACATTTAAATTAGACAAAGCTTCATCATGAGGATAAAATGCATCAAGCTTCACTTTAGGAAATAAATTTCAAAACGCTGACAACTCAGATTCATTTTTAATTAAAACACACGGAGAATTTAAATCATTTCTAATATAAAACAATCCATTACGTATAAAAGCCATACCTTTACGTTCAAGCATTTTTTGCTTAGCCTTCCATAACAGCTGTCTAATAAGTGGAGTTATACGTTGATTAATATATACGCGCTGACTAGATTCCGTTAACAAAAAATCAGAAACCGATTTAATAACATTTCTCTTCAATAAAAATGATTTAGCTAAATTTCGCGAAGCAAAACGAGTAACAATAAAACCTGCTATATTATTAGATTCAGATTTTGTCCGATAAACATTCTCAATACAATTAGTAGTAAAGTTTTCAATTTCAAGTTTTTCCGCCAACTTCGTTATAATTAAAGATAAATTTTCATTTTCACAAAAGGGAACACCTTGTATTTCAATTTCACAATCCAACCGTAAACGTTCCATAGAGTCAATTTTTTCCTTTAACAAAGTGATTTCGTTTTCACAAGAATCATACATATTTGACAATCATAATAAATTATCATTATTTTTATCAACTTTACCCCGCAAAAAATCCACGTCAATCTGAAGCTTCGCAACCGTAATCGTAAGCTCTGAAATTGCCGTATGTATAACCGGAAGTAATTTTAATTTTTCCAAAATATCACTTAAAACCAAGTTCGAAGAATCACTATTATTTACCATAACAGAACCATCACTATCAGATGGAATTCTACAAACATTACATCTCCATTCCTGCTTTTTTTTTAAAGACATTCGTCTATAGGTAGCCTCTCCTAACGTTGAGCACGTGTAATGAAAACTGGTGCTACAGCCCATACACGAAACAAAATTTCCATTTTTAGGTAGTAAATCATGACAAATCTTGCAGAAAGACATTTTATAAGCAAATCCAATTTAATCCTATTTTACTGAACACAATAAAAATTAATATTTATAAATAAAAATACAGTAAAACAAAACAAAAGCAAGAGAGAAAAAATTGAACACGTCTTTAATCTAGAACACCGGAAGTAATAATAATAATAATAATAATAATAATAATAATAATAATAATAATAACAACAACAACAACAACCAAAGGTCAGCACTGTTTTCCTTATTGAAAGATAAACTCAAAGCTAATATCATATCATGTGTACATTTATTTCTCTATTGGGTGAATAAAAATCTTATATCCTATAAACATTTTAATTTTAAATATAAAAACTTGATGCACTCACATAATTGTCTATTGCATAAAACATACATTTTATAATTATAAAATTGAAATATAATTTCAATGAAGAAACAAGTAAAGAAAGGTTAGTTAAATCATAGAGATAAGACCATCTAATGAAATCAGTTTCAAATTAACTATCTCAAATTTCACCAATCTAGGTCATTAAATACTTTATATTCTATTTCTCATAATTAAAAATTTATATGATGTGTACATTTATGCTCAGCAAATATACATGTAAGCATCATGGTATTACTAAGTGTGTATATATCTGTCATGTTCCATTATCAATAAAATTAGCAATTAACCCTTTACATATAATATAAAGCAATATATTTTATAATACTCATATCAATACACAATAAACACATTTTGTAATGATGATCAAATAATGCACAATACATTAATATAATCAATATTTATTATTGAAAATCTCAACCAATTGATTTTTGTTTTAAGATTTAAAGAGAAAGAGAAATGGATTTATTATTAAAAAGATTTGTTAGTAATCACTGATAAATATATAATTAAAATTGATATTATCAGTTCTTCTTTTACTGTCCATATACATACAGTTTCAAAGAGTCCAACAAATTTTATTTTGAAGTCAGCTTGTTTTAGGTTGAAAATTTGAAATCATCCACACACCAATATATAATATGCATAGAAGTACCAATTGCAACATTTTACTAGAACAGTCCTATTTTTAGCTTGGGTTTGCAATTCTTCTGTAAAAGTTTTTTTTCCATTTCTTAATGCTCTAGATATGAACAATTTAATAGCATTTTCTTTGTGCTTTTATTTGAATTCAGTAACAACATGGTTTCATATAAATTTCAACATTCATTCTGTAGTTCCTATTTGGATTTAACAACTGCACAAGTGAACCAAAATTTTTTTTTCATCTTTGGAAATCAGTGATAAAATGTTTTAAATACTTTTAGAATTAAACTCTTCCTGTTATTCACACAGTTCTTTGGATGGGTCTGCAGTGTTCTTAATAAAATATACTTCCTACCCTTTCATGCCAATGTAGAAACCTTTAAATATAACAATAAAATGATATGTGCTTTTCAAGGCAATCATATTTTTTCTCCCCTCACTGTCTTATTTTCAGACTAGATATGTGCTATTTTGTCTGAAGACATCAGACATATTTTTTATTACTTGAACCCATCCCAATTATAAATTGCATTCCATTAGTGCATCTGTATGAAGTCTTTTCTTTTAATTGATATTTTTTTTAAAAAAATATTATTTAGTATGGCCCAAGTTGTCTGTATTCTATCATTTTAATAGTTGACTGATTAATGTGTGGGTATGAAATGATATAGAGTGTAAAAATATTTAAGGTGTAATAAATAATAATTTTGATTTGATATTTCAATGGAACATTACTGGATAAATGTTATTAAATAATAACATTTTTGGTAATGTAATCCTTTATTGAGAATATTACATTTATTATAATTGTTTCATATACTTAATTCAGTTAGCTTTATTTCAGAACTTAAAAGTAAAACAATGCATCTAGACTATTTTGTTCTGAAAAAATATTTCTCCTATCAAGATAATTGTCATTTGAAATTTATAAAAAAATATTTGCATCAGAGTGAATGATGATTCTTAAAGCTGATTCTTGCATGGTCATGATTATATATGTCTTAGATAGTAAATTGTTTTATTAAACACTTACATGTTATTTCATTGCTATGAGTTTACTATTTTTATCATTAAACTATATTAGTGAATTATAATTATATTAGAGTGACAATGGTTCTGGTAATAAATATCTATTGATTTTTATGCTGAAATTTATGTTATTTTTTAGTTTTATTATAGTACCTTAATATCATGCTTATATTTTATTACTTAGGTGTGCTCAAAGTATTTTAAACAGAAGGATTTCTTGTAAATGTAGTTGTTGCTTTACATAAGTGTTCAGTTTTCTTTTAAGTGTTATTCCAATAGCATGTAGAGTATGTCATAGGACAAATATAAGCCTACTAGCAATGTGTGCAGATTTGTCTATTAGGATGTAATTCCCCTCAACTTAATATTTCCAATTATTAAAATGTCTTTTAAGAAAACCCAATTACAGACAATCATATCTAATTTAGCAATTATATATTGACGACTTGATGTCAGTTATTCCATCTACAGAAATGTAGATATTTATATGTGCATAGCTGCAAAATGTAGAATTTATACCTTCTATGAGTGTATGTTTAGTAATACTATGACCGTTCATTAGCATTACACATAGGTAACTTTAATATTGATTTAAATATAAAAATTGTGATAATAATGACTTTACCAAATAACCATAATAAGCAGTAAAGAATGTCAATTAATTTATTAATTAGCAATTAGAAGATAGTTGTAATTACTATTATAAAAAATGTATAAGAAGAATAATTGTAATGCAATTGTTTTTACATATTTAAATCTATCTTAGGAATGACATATTATTATTTAGTTCAAAAGATGAGAATTTCTCCATAAGTGATTTGAATATTCAATCTGAATTTGTATTTCTGAAAAACTTAATTATTATAAAATAGCTAATAGTTAATTAAACAAAGTATATGCGTGTTAATTAAGTGAAGAAAATATATATTTGCTATAAAAGATAAAATCTGCTTTTAAGCAATATTAATGATTATTGCTAATGTGCGTACAGTTAGGGGGTAGTATTTTATATTGTACATATTAGTATAACTAAAGTAAAGTGCAACTTATTATTGGGTCAGCCTCAGTCAAAAATATTAAACCCATTTGAAAGTATAATGGTATGAAAAAAAAATAGTTGTATTGTTTATTTGGAAAGGATAAAGAAAACTTAATTTTTGAAATTAATTGATTTGCATTATAATTGGCTGTCAATTGTATGAAACAATTGTAACTTCAAATTTGTTCTAGTAAAATGTATAAACATTTTCTCACTGGTAAAGTCTTAAGTTTCATATGATGTAAATAAAACTTTAACAATGGTTTTTGTAAATCAAAACATTTTGTCGTTATAATAAATTGTTAACGTTTAGCAAATTTAAAGTTTGGTTGTTTGACATTATTTATATATTTTTTATTTTTATTGGTTATCATCACAGATCTTAATTTGATTCAATATTTGAATTATATTTAAATTGCACACTGATATTCAAATATTTTATTTGGGATATTTATTTATATTAATGAAGATGATTTAGGCAGATAAGAGTTTATAAAATATGTGTGATAATTGGTTCATAAATTATAATTGCTTTATAGAATCTTTCAAAGAGATCAAAATTTACTGGATCATGCATAAGAGTGTCATGCTTAATCAACATCCATGCTTATGCTATAGCATAATTAAGAAATTGCTTTTATGTATTTAAAATTGGTAACAATCAATAATACTATAATTTGACTTATTTTGCATTCAAGTACAGATCATATTATTGGAAGATGTATAAACAGAGCTATACTTGGATCTATTTATGTCAATTACTTTATTAAAAAAATAATAAAGTTTATTTCAATATGTAACATTATAAGAAAAGTGTTATTATATTTATAGCAATAAAAGCTACTCATTATTATTATGAACATATAATAACCACATTCCACTCTTTTTATAATTTAAAGCAACGTATATTTATTAATTTTTCAGTTTTGACTGTTTTTTGTCAGATCTACAAAAATTTAAACATTATATTAATACAACCATATTTCATACATATATCTACTAAATTGTCACAATTTTAGCAACTTAATTATTAACATCACATTATTCATAAAACTTACTATTATATAACTTTAAAATCTACTTTACCCTATATTTCCATTCTTAGTTATTATCATATTTATATTTATTCACCTTATTTTCTTTTGCCATAATTTTATAAATTCAATGTAATATTTATTAAATCTTTCTTATATTACTATATTCATATATTTAACCTTATTTTACATATTACTATATTCATAAATTTAACCTTATATTACATTTCACCTAATATCTTATTTTTTAATTATCATATTCCATTTCTTAATTCCATTTTAACCATATTTTATTCCTGCTTCATCCATTTACTTATTTTTATAAATTAATTTTAATTATTTTAATTCTTATGTGTATTTTTCTTACTTTGTTATCTACTAAAACATTCTTCCCTCCACCATTTTTTATCCGATCATACACTCTAATTTATTTTTTATCTATATATAGATCCCTCTATTATCTATTATCCAAACTACTTATTTATATTTTTTTATTAATTTTTACTGTTTATTTTATTTCTTTTTATACTAAGATAGTTTTTAAACCACTTTCTCTATTAATATTTAATTTATTAACTTATGAATAGAGTAATATGTAAAATGAGGTTAAATACATGAATATAGTAATATAAGAAAAATTCCATAAATATTACACTGAATATATAAAACTGTGGCAAAAGAAACAGGTAAATAGATATAAATAAGATAACTAATAAGAAAAATAAAGGGTAAAGTAGATTTTAAAGTTATATAATAGTAAGTTTTATGAATAAAATGATGATGATAATAATAAAGTTGGTAAAATTATACAAATATAATAAATATATTGTACTGGTCAAAACATGTTTATCCATCTAACATGAGCTGCAACTCACAAAATGTGCTCAACCCTAGTCAAGACTGAGATTTATGTCTGGAACCAGCCTCGATTTGAACCCACCCTCCAAGTGTCAGATCAAACACCTAATGGATAACATAACAATGATGGCACATGAGAATTAATTTTAAATCCGGCCAACTAGCAGAGCGGAGAAGATAATGAGACATATATTATCTTAACTAAAATATGTATACACATAGCTGTAGGTTTGGAAGTGGAGAAAAAGTAATTCCAACTACTCAAATAAGTTAGGCAATAAAAATTAGTTTAATATACTGACAAATTATTTATGTACATTTATAAATTAATTGCAAACATTAGTATGTCTGTGAATGAGCAAGCGGTCTACCAAACAATAGATAATTACATATTGTCATTCAGTCTATTATTTCTCATATGCTATATTATTAATTAAATAATATATATATTATACATAAACACACATCTTTGGTGGGTCCAATATTAAAATGCCAATCAATTATTAGAAAGAATTTACATAAAATTGCTATTAACGCTTTTATATATGGTTCTGAAACATGGTGACTAACATTATTTTGAGGAACATTCTGAGATTCATTACAGATATAATATAAACTATTTTCATGCTATTATAGTCATGAAAATAAAGAAAATACATTTGAAAACATTTGATTATATGACAAAATACTTAATGAAACATCTTTTAACTAGAGCTGGTAAAAAGACCACTTTATTTTTGCCAAGGCAAATAATCTTAAATAGATAAATAACAAATTATGATGATGAGATTGTATAATATAACTAAAATGATATTAGTAATTAATTTACCTAGTAATATTTGGAATTTATATATATTTTGAGCAGAATATAATTTTAATATTAGAGCATTAAAACTGGGTCATGAAGAAAAAGAAATATCAATACAAAGAAGTTTGCAGTGCTGACATAATAGCCAAAACATAACAGGAAAAGATGTGCTTCTGGATGAAAGATGAAGTCTAAGAGCCCCTTCTTGGGCAATGCCTAGAGAAATCTGAATAAGGCATGCTGTGAATGTCACTGATGTGTTGGTCTTTTAAAAGAAGAAAGGGGATAGGCATAGTATGTGTGAGACATATGGTAACCACTGCTCAGAGACCATTTTATACCAAACATATGGTTCTGGGGAGGTTAACTATCCTCAGGACAAGGCTTGAAAAGTAAATCTATGGGGTTTGAACTTGTTGCAATCTGCAGATTAGAAGATTGGAAGCATGTAATATATATATATATATATATATATATATATATATATATATATAATAGGCTGAATGTCAGTAATGCACTGATGATAAATGTCACTAACGACATTGAATAAGTTTAATGCTTTAAAAATAAATAACCCTAGTTTGAATGCCATAATTTATATAGTTAAATTGCTATGCCACTGGAACATATATAGAGAAATTTAGATTTCATTTGATAAAATATACATTAAGATTTGATCACCTCTTTTCTGTTATTTAAAATAAATCAATCCCACCTTTTTTGATTTTATAGTAGCTGGAATATTTAAGTACTGTATTTGATATTTTAAGAGTATATAATAAAGACTAGCCTTTATATCGAAAACAAATTATAAGTCACTCTTTCTGAATTGGTTAAATAACATTTATAAAATATATAAGTTTCAGAGGGTTAATTAGCCTGAGTTCTGGATTGACAACCGGGTAGAAAATCCAGAGTTAAACAAATAACAAATTTTATATTAAAAACGAATGTAAAATTGTTGAATACAATCTGGCAAATGTATTAATTTATCACATTATACTTCATGGGGATGTTAATAATCTTACTTCATGGAGGTTGTTAATTAAAAAAGAAAGAAAAAGATTTTTAGAAATTAAGCTCACCAAGTTGCTTGAGATTGGCATATTAATAATAAAAGCATACATATAAAATCAAATAATAAATAACTATAAATAAATGACGACAACAAAATTAAAGAAAGTTAGAGCATATGAAAAAAATTAGATTTATAGAAATTATTTAACAGCAATTTACTTATTAAATTTCAGAAATAAAGTTAAATAATACATTAGTAGAAGAAATCTTGATAATAGAGTTTGAGATTAGTTAGACTAGCTTTACTTGTGTCTTAAAATTTACCTTGCACCATTTTAAGAGTCCATATTTCAAAGTCTGCTCATGCATGGCAATTGGTTCTTAAATAACAGCAAGCTTATATTAGCATCCTAAAGTTCTTAGGTCAGAGTTTTACTTCACTCATGGGCAGCAGAATGGTATGGCCATGGAAGATGATTAACCAATAGGGCCAATAAGGTTAGTGGACTTACTACTACCTCATTTTAAGTTTCAAGTGGCATGTAATATGTTTACAATACATTTTTCTAAATAGTAGCTAATCACTTCATGATTTAAAATCCAGACATTGTATACAATGCACAGGTCTTTTTAAAAGGCTTTTAACTGCTTGGTTTTAGCCTTAGAATCTAATCTTTGATCTAATAGAAATTCTTTTAATTGCTTAGTTTTAGTCTTAAAATCGAATCTCTGATCTAATACAAATTTTACATTTCTTTGTTCATTGTTTTAGGAAAATGCAATATTAGATACTATCCAAACATAAATTGAAATCTATTTCTAGATTAGAAATAAATTTGACAAAAATGTTTATAACAAAATAAAATCTTTAATCTTAATCCCCAATTTATTTTAAGAAAAACTTTAATTAAAAATACTTTCCCCAGATTAAAACAATAGTGTTTCCAACTGTTTAATTATTTTTGGACAATGAATGGTTCCATCTTTCATCTTGGATTTTATAAAATATACAGTTTATTAAGAAAAAACATGCAGTTTAAGAGAAAAAAATTAAAAAATAACATATAATAAAATATTTAAAACATCAATATTTTGTTAGTAAGTTTTTGCCTATATATATATATATATATATAAATATATATATATATATATATATATATATATATATATATATATATATATATATATATATATATATATATATATATATATATATATATATATATATATGACCCACACTAATGTACTTTAATAAAAAAAAAACTAATAATAAAAAATGAATAATAATTTTAAAGAATGTTATTGAAATGTTAAAAATTTTTAACCTAGGTGCGCATCTCAAATATATATATATATATATATATATATATATTTGAGATATATATATATATATATATATATATATATATGACAAAAGGAGCAGGATGGGGTATAAAGCTTGAACTCAGGTTAGTAGATGGAACCATGAAGCTCAATCTTAAGCTAAGATTGACTGCTTCATTTCTTTCCACATACAATAAAATGGAAAAAAAAACATTGGGAAAAAATGCCTTGTCTAGGAGTTTTCGATTGACAAGAACAACGGAAAAAATCACTTAATTTTTATGTACATTTAATTTTTTTGCTGAGTGAGTGTTGTTATTTCCCCTTGTTTTAAGAAAAAAATAATCTCCTGCCTAACCCTCACTGCTCCCCCACCTTTTATATATCTGATCAACTATAGCTTTGCTGAAAATGTATCTTCTGCTTTCTGGAAGAAAAAATTGTCCATTTAAGATTTTATACTAATGTAGTCATTTCACCTTTTAGTTTCTCGTGGTCGCACCCCTGTATCTGATACAAAACCCTCATAGTCTGGTTATTACATGTTTAAAATTTTATGTTCAATTATTACAGCCAAAAAAAATTTGATCTCTATATTTTTTTTATCTCAGTTCGAACTCTCCCCTTCCAACATTTTTGCATTTGACTCACCACTGGTTGACAATTTTTTTTTTATAAGGGCACCAACCATCACAGAGTGATCAATGCTTTAGAAATTATTTATACATTTTTCATATATATCTCAATAACAAAAACAAAAACTTTAAGTATGATTCAGGTATGTAGGTGACTACACTGAAGAAAAATATACATATATACTATACTTATAGTTGTAGTACATTAGTTTTAAATTTAAACAATGAATCTTATACTTTGAATATATTATTTTAAACATACCAAACAAGGGAAAAAACCATATATATATATATATAAATATATATATATATATATATATATATTACAACTTTTATTAAATATATATGTATATAAAAGAGAATTCAGTATTCCGGGTATGTGGGTGTTTAGAGTGAAGCCTCACATTGGGAAGCCAAACCCAGAAAAAAAATCCTATGTACAAGTCAAAACATATTTATCTATCTAACATGAGCAACAACTCACAAAATGTACTTCAAACCCGGTCAAGCCTGAGTTTTAGGTCAAGAACCAGTCTGGATTTGAACCCACTCTCCAAGTCCCAGATCAAACACCTAATGTATAACATAACAATAATGGCACATGAGAATTAATTTTAAATCTGGCCCACTAGCAGAGCGGAGAAGACATTGAGACATCTATTAACTTAACTAAAATATGTTTACACTGTAGATTTGGAAGTGGAGAAAAATGAATTACAACTACTCCAATATGTAAAGCAAAAAAATTACCTTTAATATAATGACAAAATATTTACATATATTTATAATTTAATTGCATACATTAGTATGTGTATGAATGAGAAAGCAGTCTATCAAACGATAGATAAATATATATTGTCATTCATGCTATTATTTCTCATATGTTCTTTTATTAATTAAATAATATATACTATACATAAACAGACATCTTTTGTGGGTACAATATTAGAATGCCATATGATTTTAGAAAGAATTTACATAAAATTGCTATTAAAGTTGTTACATAAGGTTGTAAAACATGGTGACTAACTATTTCAGGGAGCATTCCGAGATTCATTACAGATATAATATAAACCATTTTCACGCTATTAGGGTCGTGAAAATAAATTAAATACATTTGAAAACATTTGATTATATGTCAAAATACTTAATGAAATGTCTTTTTCACTAGCACTGGTAAGAAAAATGCTTATTTTCTGCAAAGCTAAATAGATAAAAAACAAATTACCACGATGAGATTGTATAATATAACTAAAATGATATTAGTAAATAATCTAGCTAGTAATATTTGGCATTTATATATACGTTGAGCAAAGAATAATTTTAATTTTAGAGCATTAAAACTGGGTCATGAAGCAAATAATAATAATAATACAAAGAAGTTTGTGGTGCTGACATAATAGCCAAAAAATAACAGAAAAAGTCATGCTTCTGGATGAAAGATGAAGTATAAGACCCTTTTTTGTCAGTGCTTACAGACATGTGGATAATACATGATGTTGATATCACTGATGTGCAGGCCTTTTATATGAGGAAAGTGGATAGGCATAGTGTGTGCCAGACTTATGGGAATCACTGTCAGAGGCTGTTTTATACGAAATAAATGATCCTGGGAAGGTTAAATATCTTCAGGACAAAGCTTGAAATGTAAATCTTTGGGTTCAAACTTGTTACAATCCCCAGATTAGAAGAATAGATGCATGTAATATATATATATATATATATATATATATATATATATATATATATATATATATATATATATATATATATATATATATATATATATAAATATAGCCGAATGTCAGTAACGCAGTAATGATAAATGTGACTAACAACATTGAATAAGTTTGCCGCTTTAAAAATAAGTGAACCAAGATTGTATGCCATTATTTATATAATAATTTGCTATGCCATTAGAATATATATAGAGAGGGATTTAGATTTCATTTGATAAAATATACATAAAAGATTTGATTCTCTTCTTTTCTGCTATTTAAAATAAATCAATCCCACCTTCATTGATTTTATTGTAACTGAAATATTTAAGTACTGTATTTGATATTTTAAGAGTATATTAAAATAGCATAGCAGTTATATAGAAAACAAATAATAAGTCACCCTTTCAAAATCGGACAAATAACATTTATAAAATAAATAAGTTTCAGAGCATTAATTGCCGGAGTTCTGGATTCACCCCAGGTAGAAAATCCAGAGTTAACCAAATAACAAATTTTTAAACTAAAAATGAATCTAAAATTGTTGAAAACAATCTGGCGAACATATTAATTTATCACATTCTATTGTATGGGGATAATAATAATATTACTTCATGGAAAATTTTAGTTAAAAAAGAAAGAAAAATATTTTTAAAAATTATGCTCTCCAGGTTGCTTGAGATAGAAATATTAATAATAAAAGCATACATGCAATTAAGTGTATGAAGAAAGGAAAGGCTCCAGGAAATGATGGAATTATAATTGGATATATTAAAAGAAGCAGGTGAAGAAATAGAAACAATTTTAGCAAAGTTATATACCAAATGTCTAAATGATAAAGATGTACCAGAAGATTGGAAGAATGCAGTAATAATATTAATATTTAAAAAAGGTGATAAAGAAGATATTAGAAATTACAGACCTATCAGCCTTTTATCAGTTTTATATAAAAATTTTACCAAGATAATTACAACTCGTCTACAGAGAACTTTGGATTTCCACCAACCAAGAGAACAAACTGGATTTAAAAGTGGTTTTAGTACAATAGATCATATCCAGGTATGGAGAGAGGTCATAGAAAAGACAAACGAATATGAGTTGTCTTTATGTTTTGGATTTATAGATTATGAAAAAGCATTTGATTCTATACACATTTCTTCAGTGATTAAAGCATTGGATCATCAAGGTATAGATCCAGAATATTGTCATATTTTAAAGAATATTTATAAAAATGCAACAGCAACAATTAGATTACATAATGATACTGGAAAAATCAACATTGAGAAAGGTGTAAGGCAAGGTGACTCCATATCTCCCAAACTTTTTACAGCAGCGCTGCAAGAAGTATTTTGTGGATTAAAATGGGAAACTAAAGGAGTGAAAGTAAATGGAGAGTATTTAAGTCATTTAGATTTCGCAGATGATGTAGTTGTTTTTGCAAATAATGCTTCAGAGCTGCAGGAAATGTTGCAGGAGTTAACAGATGAAAGTAGGAAAGTAGGACTAAAGATAAATGTTAAAAAGACTAAAGTAATGTTTAATCGATTTGCTCAAAATATGAAAATAAAGATTGATTATGAAGAATTAGAAGAAGTTAACAGTTACAAATACCTTGGTCAGATTATTAATACAGATGAAAACATAATGGAGGAAATTAATCATAGAATTAAACTTGGTTGGAGTGCTTTTGGTAGAAATAACTTGATACTAAAAGGAAATATGCCTATATGTTTGAAAAAGATGTTTTTTTAACAAATGTGTTTTACCAGTTCTTACTTATGGATCTGAGACTTGGACACTTAATAGAAGAGCAATACATAGACTTTAGACCACTCAAAGAAGTATGGATAGGTGTATGTTGGGAGTAACAAGAAGAGATCGAAAACGCAATGTATGGGTAAGACAACAAACAGGTGTTACTGACCTTATTGAAAAAATTAAAAGATTGAAATGGAGTTGGGCTGGACATATTGCTAGAAGAGATGATAATAGATGGACAATTAAAATTTTAAACTAGATTCCAAAAGATTGTAAACGACCCAGAAAGAGACCACATGTAAGATGGATGGATGAAATAAGAAAATGTGCAGGGTTGTTGTGGAGAAGAGAAGCTAAAGATCGGAGAAGATGGATTAAACTTGGAGAGACCTTCATCCTGCAGTGGATTGATAATGGTTGGATGATGATGATGATGATGATGATGACATATAAAATCAAGTAATAAATAATTATAAATAAATGCTCGCACCAAAATTAAAGAAAGTTAGAGCATATGAGAAAAATTAGATTTATAAAAATTATTTAAGAGCAATTTACATATATAATGCAAATAAAGTTAAATAATACATTAGAAAAACTCTTGATAATAGATTTTGAGATTAGTTAGACTACCTTTACTTGTGGCTTAAAATTTATGTTGCACCATTTTAAGAGTCCATATTTCAATGTCTGCTCATGCATAGCATTTGGTTCTTAAATAACAGCAAGCTTCTATTAACAATCTAAAGTTCTTAGGTCATGCTCTTACTTCACTCTGGGGCAGAAGAATTGTATGGCAGTGTAAGATGATGACTTAACAGGACCAAGAAGGGTGGTTCACTTACTACTACATCATTTTAAGTTTCAAGCAACTTGTAATATGTTTACAATACAGTTCTCTCAAAAGTAGCTAATCTCTTAGCGATTTAAAATCTGGCCATTTTATATACTGCATAGGTATTTCAGGAATGCTTTTAATTGCTTAGTTTTAGTCTTAAAATGTAATCTCTGATCTAACAAAAATTTTACATTTCTTTGTCCATTGTTTTTAAAAAATGCAATGTTATATAATGTCCAAAAATAAATTCAAATTTAATTCCAGATTAGAAGAAAATTTGACAAAAATGTTTATAACAAAAGAAATTCTTTAATCTTAATCCCCATTTTATTTTAAGTAAAACATTAATTAAAAATACCTTCCCCAGATTAAAACAATAGTGTTTCCAACCCTTTAATTTTTTTGGATGATTAACTGTTGCATCTTCCATCTTGGATTTTATAAAATATACAGTTTAATAATAATAAAAAAAAAACAAGCAATTTGAAAGGAAAAAATTTAAAAAATAATGTATAATAAAATATTTAAAACATCAATATTTTGTTAGTAAGTTTTTGCTCCTATACATATATTTGAGCTGCACCTATGTACTTTAATAAAAAAGTAATAATAATTAATAAAACAATAATAATAATTAAAAAATGTTATTGAAATGTTAAAATTTTATAACTTAGGTGTGCATCTCATATATATATATATATATATATATATATATATATATATATATATATATATATATATATATATATATATATATATATATATATATATATATATATATATATATATATATATATATATATATATTACAAAAGGAGTGGGATGAGATATAGGGCTTGAATACAGGTTAGTAGATGGAACCATGAAGCTCCATATTAAGCTAAGATTGACTGATTCAATATGTATAAAATATGGTCGTATTGATATGTTTAAATTTTTGTAGATTTAACAAAGACAGCTAGAAACAGTCAAAACTGTAAAATTAATAAATATATTTTGCTTTAATGTGTAAAAAGAATTGAATTTGGTTATTATATGTTATATACTAGAAAAGCAAAAATAATGAAGGAAAAAGGATGATAAAATATTGACGATTATGTTATTATTATTAATGGTCATCATGAGAGATGATTACTTACTATTTTAATAGTGCAAATTGTACTTTATATTTCTTAAATTATGATAAACATTTTTATTAAATTAATTCAAAATTTTATGAGACCTGAAATAACTAATTTTATGGTTTAATTATTATATGGCAGATCAACATTGTTCTAGTTTGTTTAATAATATTATTATTTTATATTTTTCTACATTTTGTCTGTATTATTGGATTTCTATAAAATCACCCTTTGCTCTTCAATATTCCATGCTTTGTTATTTCTGTAATATGATATATCTGAGGTAAAGATTAAACATTTAAATTAAGAATTACTTCAAATTAAGATTAGAAATATTATTTTATTTTCATAATAAATTTCATTTTATTATTCTTACATATTTACTTGGAATATGATTTTAGCTCTATTTAAATATTATTATTATAGTTATTCATAGATATATGATTGTGATTCTAAATGGTTGGGATTTAATGGTATTTCTATGAAGTCAATTATGTTTCTCTGGTAGTTATTTGACTTTAAAGCAGTCTGTACACCTTAGCATCACAACACAGTATCATGATCATGTTTTATTATTATTATTATTATTATTATTATTATTATTATTATTATTATTATTATTATTATTATTATTATTATTATTGTTAATTAGAGAAGATATAAATTAGTATTAAAGTTTATCGGCTCAATGTTTTCGAGGTTCCATGCCTCATATTCATAGCCTTCATAAAATGTATAATAAAATATATGCAAATACAAATATTCAAATAAGTTAGTATTACATAGCCCATTTCTTCGAGATCTCGAAGCAAGTGTCTTTTCAATTAATGGCATGGATGTTTCCATTGATGAAAAATGCCTCCTTTATTATTCTTTTGTGATCATTTGATTCTGAGCACAATATTATGGGATTAATGGGTGCGAAGTTGTGTCCAGATTGTTTAGCAAGCTCCAAAAATACAGAGGATATGTTGCTGTTTTTCTGAGCTCTGTTAAATGTGTAAATGTGTTGAACCAGTCTAGTATTGATTGTAGCTTTCATTTCACCATAATATATAGTGTGGCATCTGGCCTGAGGGCAGGCAATAGAGTACACCATGTGTGTGGTGAATGATCGATCAATGTGGTCTTTAGAGTTGTTAAGCAATCTATTAGAATTAGGTGGAGTTCTAACTGCTATGTTAAATTTATCGTTTAATGCTTTCATTAGTTTGTTAGATATTTTAGGAATGTAGGGCAATGTTATTCTTGGTAGATTGGTGTGAGGTATATTATTGTTTATTGTATTATTAAATTTTATGATTTTATTTTTAATAGCTTTGAATTTGAACCCTGCTGCTAATAGATCTTTAATATAGTTGTTTATGTTTTCTTTCCTGTCTGCTTCATATTTACATAAATAAAAGTTTCTAAACAAAAATGCATTAAGGCCAGCAAATTTATGTGATGCAGGTGAGTCAGAGTTAGTATGGATACAGCCACAAATTTCAAATGGTTTAACAATCATTTTGTAATCTATTAAGTGGCGATTTCTCGATAAAGAGAGGTCGAGATATTTAAGTTCTTTATTATTTTCATATGTGATGGTGAATGAAAGTTTGGTTAAGTTTTGTAAATCACATTGTATATTTAAAGTATTATTATCTTTAGAGGTTATAATAAAGATATCATCGACATAACGAATATATGTAAAGTCTTGGTTGATATTGTGATATCTTGGAATGATCGATAGCTCGTATTTATTTAAATATATGCTAGATAAAACACCACTGATAGGAAGGCCCATGGGCCATCTATCTTGCATTGTGTACCACTTGTTTTCAAAGAGTGTAAATATATGGGAATCAAGCCATGACAGGAAAACAATAATGAATTTAACTCTTTCACTAGGGCAATGTGCTCACAGTAGCTCTTCATGTACTATTTGGATGGATACTTTTCTATTAATTGATCCATATAGTTCCTTCACATCCATTGCAGCCATAATTGAAGTCTGAGAGATTTGAGTATTTTTGTTTTTGGAGATGAATTGGAGAGACAAGTTTATTGTGCATAAGCAAAAGTTAAGGTAATCTATAAGTAATTGATTGATTAATTTGGTTGCTTCAAAATAATGGACACCACCAAAATCCATCATCAATCTAAATGGTTCGCCTGTTTTATGTAGTTTTAAATTGGCAAACATTCGGGGGGGGGGGTCTAGTGGCAGAAGGGTAAATCTTGTAATATTCGCATTTAGTAATCCCTTTATCCTTGAAAGTCCGAAGCACATTGTTAATAAATTTATCTCGATCTAGTTTAATATTAAAAGTGTTATCATGAACCAACTTTAATATTTTAATTTGGTCATGCATTTTATTTTTATAGTCTGTGTTATTTAGCAAAACAAAACGATTGCCTTTGTCTTCTTTGAAACAAGTAATATTGTGTGTTTTTACATCAATGGAAACATCCATGCCATTAATAGAAAAGACACTTGCTTCGAGATCTCAAAGAAATGGGCTACGTAATATAGCTTATTTGAATATTTGTATTTGCATATATTTTATTATATATTTTATGAAGGCTATGAATATGAGGCATGGATCCTCGAAAACGTTAAGTCGATAAACTTTAATACTGATTTATATCTTCTCTAATTAACAATTATATATTTTATATATAGTGAGAAGTAAAGCTATTATTATTATTATTATTATTATTATTATTATTATTATTATTATTATTATTATTATTATTATTATTATTATTATTATTATTATTATTATTATTATTATTATTATTATTATTATTATCATCATTATTATTATTATTATTATTATTATTATTATTATTATTATTATTATTATTATTATTATTATTATTATTATTATTATTATTATTATTATTATTATTATTATTATTATTATTATTATTCTGAGCTAGACAATTATTCACTAATAAGTAACTAGTTTTTAAGCTGTTTTGAAATCAGTTATTGTTATTATTATTTGATTATTGTTTTCACCCGCTTGGTCATTTTTCTTATGGCTTATCTTCTGTTACTTGGATGATTCCTGGTTTCTGATCCTTCAAGACATTGCAAAATTTACTCTAATCTACTTGTTTTGGCATTTGGTTTTTATTTAGTATTATTTGTACATAATATTGGTGGTATTTTTAAAAAATAAAATAAAAGTATTTAACTGATAAATTGTGCTATCCACTTTGCCTAGCTAGAGTTTATATTAGCTTAGTCAGTATATTGCAATGTTGTATAATATTTTATAAACTGGCAGATTACTCAAACTAAAATGTTATAATAGTAAGCTAGTACAGAAGCTTTTATTTAATTCTAAATAATTGTAAGAAACATAGCTAGATAAAGAAATATAATAGTATTATTATAATGATTATTGAAAGTCAGTTATTTAAATAGCTTATTGACAGTGATAATTTAATTTAAATACATTTGTGTTATCAATATTTAAAAAATTGTAATTCGTTATAAAATGGTAAATTTATTAAATTAAGGTAAAGTAGTTAGCATTAAATAAAGTCAATTTAAAGAGAATACTAACTTTCTGTAAAATGTATTTATGAGTGAAAAGTTAAAATGCCTGTAATTATTTTAACTCTTATTTTAACTGGTAAAATGCTTAATCGTAATATTAAATGTTTTTATTAATGATATTTAAAAGTTAATCAGCAAAATGTTAAATAATATCAAATATTCTAATAGATTTAAAATTATATTTTATAAAAAGTATAAGGTAATATTGTCTGAAACAATGAATAATAACTATTTGGTGTAAATATATTATTTTACTTTATCAAATCTTAATTCACTTATTTTTTTATTTTACTTGTCTGTGCCTTAGATTGACCACATGATTGTAATCAGTTATATATTTTTTATGTAATCAGTTGGCATTGTAAATATATTTTACCTTTGGTGCGACTGGTGGTTCAGGGGATCGATTAATCAATTTGACCCCTCTCAAATTCACTATAAATACTCAATTTATTTTTGTTGTGTCTGGCTTCTTTCCCTTCCTCTGTCCACCAAATCATCAGTTCCCTGCATTGTTAAATAGTACTAAATGTTTATCACTTTTATTATTTTTTAATAAACAGTAGTAAATTATTAATGTTGTATTACTTCAATTTACAATGAAAGACTAGGCAAATATTATTAGGTATTTTGTTTCTATTGTTGTCTTCAATTATAATTTTTTATGGTTATATGTTAATGTGTCCAGGGAATTTAGATTTTTAAACTTAAAAGGTAAATTTAAAGTAAGTTATAATTGAAAATATTTATTTAGTCAAACCAGGAAGCATAAGGACATTTAAACGTAAAACAGACTATTTCCTTGCTTATCTTTATTTAATAATATTTATCATGTATAGGAGAAAAAGAATTAAAAAACTCTAGCATAAAATAATTGACAAATATAGAACTCATTTAAACGTACTTTTGAAAAGATATAATATTGTTGTGTCTGCGAATTATGAAACTTTTATATATTGCTAATATGCGATTTAATTATTTTTTTAATTATTAAGTTTGTTCAGGATAATATTTCCATGTCACATAGACTATAATAAAGTTGCTATTTTTATTTGTCCTCTTTGTTTGGAGAGAAAAATTTGATTTATGCCAATGGCTGAATTAAAAGGTTAAAAATTTCCTAAAAGTGAATAATAAAAAAACCAAAAGGTATTAGTAGTTGGTATGCATTTTTTAAGATGACATCATTTGTTTATGCAAACTTAACAGGCAACCCTCGAAATTGTTATCTTAACCCTTAAACCGCTAATTTTATTATTGGTTGTATCAGATAAAAATCAAATCTTTTAATTGGCCAACTCACAAACTGAAGACAAAGCCTATTGTTAAAACATATTCGCCTATAATATTAAATTCAACTCAGATACGTTTATAAAAAGTTTTTTACTAATTTTTCAGGTTATGAAGAGAACGAAAGTTCTTTCAAAAATAAATTGCTATTTATTTATTTTAAAATATTCACTTTTGGCAACGTAAAAGCTATAATATAAACAAAAAGATCGACTTTTACGTTATAGAAAAGTAAATATTTCTTTTTACTAAATCTTCAACATTTTTACAAAAATCTTCGATATTTTTCGAAAATAATTTTGTTTTTTTAGTATATTTTTTAAAAAACTAGTTTAATTTCTTAAATTATATATTTTTAAATACTTAAAATTGCATTCGAAATGAAAATCTCAGCGTTTTTCTTTATTTTCTTTGATCAGGCAGTTTCTTTGTTCTTTCCAGCCAATCAGAATGTCTTTTTCGGCTGAGAGCTTGCTAAGAACCAATCACAAATAATGTTCTTTCTTTGTTTAGGTTTAAATGCGTTTTTTTTCTATTTTTTACTTGTAAAATAAATCGGAAGATGGCACCATCATACAGAACTTTTAAAAATGCATTCAATACGTCTTTAACGAAAATTTTCGTATGAAAACAGGCTGAGTTAGAGTGATTTCAGATGTCGACGAGGAGCCTCGTCGGACGCGGGAAAAGGGTTAATAGAAAAAATTCATAGAATAGTAATTTTTATTTTTACTAATTATTAATATATTTAACGCATGCTGTAAACTTTAAAGTGAATATATATATATATATGTGTGTGTTCTTTAAAAGAAAGAAGAAAATGAACTCTTTAAAATAAAAGTTGAAAAAGTTATGAAAACTGCATAATAACATCTTTTCAGTGACCTGAAAACAAAGTTTAATTATTTTTTATTGTGTGCTTTACAAAAATTATAATGGAATCCTTATAGCTTTGTTTATTCTCAATACAACCACAGTGCTCGTATCATAATTTGCAGAAAATTTACAAATCACTGACAATGTTTCAGATAGCTTATATCATATTTGTTTTCATTAGTAATTTTCATCTGTTGGATCCAATCTTCACTAGTAAAGTTAAGATTCATTTCTACTATATTTCTTTTAAAATGTTACAATTTCCAAAATAAGAGAAGAAAAATCTTCATAAAATAAAAAAAGATGTTTTTTTTTTTTTTTTTTATAATTTCAAGTGCTTTGTCTTTTTCAGCCATTGACAAAAGAAGAACTTATTTTACCTTGACTGATAGCTCAGCATGGAAGTAGCTCTGCTAAAGAATTATTTTTTTTAAAGAAATTGGTATTTTTATTTTATAATGTTGAGGTAGGTTAATGTTTATATTTATTACATAAAATTTTAAGGGTCTTACAGCAAATGGGTAGGAATTATTACTATTTTTTAAGTAAAATTTATAGTTCTGGCTTGTGTTTTAGAATTTAGAGTCCCATGTGATGTCATTATTCCATCTGATTGGCTGTCACTTAAGCATTTTTAAAACGTATCTGTTTGAAGGTGTTTAGCTTTCACGTTATTAGTCATAGTATGAAAATAATTAGTTCTAATTGTTTTATTAGGTTGTCATGGATGATGGAAAGATATAAAGTTTACCCTTGTCTTTCTATTATTCTGGCTTATTGTTCAAAATTCTTTATGTAATTATTTTATTTCAACATTAATCATATTTATCACTTTCTAAGTAGTAGTAGTAGTAGCAATAGTAGTAGTAGTAGTAGTAGTAGTAGTAGTAGTAGTAGTAGTAGTAGTAGTAGGAGTAGCAGTAGTAGTAGTAGTAGTAGTAGTAGTAGTAGTAGTAGTAGTAGTAGTAGTAGTAGTAGTAGTAGTAGTAGTAGTAGTAATGGTGGTAGTAGTAATAGTAGTAATAATAAAAAAACAATAATAATAATAATAATAATAATAATAATAATAATAATAATAATAATAACAATAACAACAACAACTATTATTATTATTATTATTATTATTATTATTATTATTATTATTATTATTATTATTATTATTATTATTATTATTATTATTATTATTATTATTATTATTATTATTATTATTATTATGTGTTAGGACACATTAATTTTCAAGTGAAGTGAATGTCTCTTATAGCCTACCAATATGTGTTGTACATGTGTGATAATACAATATTATAAAGAATGTTTCAAATTTGCAAAAGAACACTGAGATGATCATCAATATTTCTGATTTTTTATTAATTATTATTATAACCATAATATAGCATAAGAAGAACTTTATTTGAATTGTACCATAAAAATGTACCTTTATTTTTATTATTACTTTGCAAGCATAGAATTATATCAGATCATATTGGAAAATTATTTCATTTTACTATATAGTACCAAAGAAGATGTAAACCCATGAGAAGATAATATTATTTCAATAAGTGCAAATGTTTATAGCTCGGAGAACATAATTTTGATGAAAGGAGAAGTCTGTAATATTCTATTTACTGATGAAGGAATGATTGCAGTTTATCTCTCTTCCAATGTTATTTATTTCATTTATATTTTATTTTATTATTGTTTATTCCTTTCTTTATCTTAATTGTGTATCTCTGTAGCTGATTTCTTCATAACTAACTTACTATTGAACAAAAGCCATGTTTTTTATTATTACAAGATCTATTCATTTGTTTCAAACGTCACTCATCATGTTTTAGAGATCTCACTTTGTTTGGATGGTTAGAATATGATACAAATTAAAGATTATAATTGGCTTCTTAATTTTATGGCAAGTAAAAGTTTTCTTTAAAAAATATTTACTCATTTGACAGTTCTTCTTCAAATATTTCTTTTTTCAAGTTCCTCATAATTATTTGTAAAATTCTTTAAAACTATACCAGTAAGTTTTTTATTTCCTTATATAAAAAGTTTTTGGTGTTAAATATTTTTTTTCAAATTAAAATTGTCTTCAAATCAATCATTTGTTATTTAGACTTTAAATTCAAGAAAAAATATTTACTTGTTTTACTTTTAAATTATATATTTTAAATGTAATTTTAAATGAATTACTTAAAATAATTTGCCAGCTATACTTTATATATATATATATATATATATATATATATATATATATATATATATATATATATATATATATATATATATATATATATATATATATATGATGCATTATCTTTTTTCTTTCTGCATATAGATAAAACAGTATATGTATAAGATAATTTTTCAACATGTGGATGGACTTTCTACATAACCTATTCCATTTTTAAACCATAGATTGGTTTCCTGTCATTTTTTTAAAATGGTGTATTTCAGTAACTGTTTCCCAAATCAGTCAGCTCCATTTAGCCTAGTATGTGACAAACTTAGAGATATACCAGATAGTACCTAATGCATATGGTCTCACAAACTGAAATGAAAAGCTGCCCTGGTCTTGATGTGAATCAAATCACTACCCTTGAAAACTAGCAGTAGCTAGATAGATTACATTTTGCCTCTAGTTATAATGTGATATGCCCTGTCATAATCATAAAAACTTTTGAAAAACTCTGAAAACTCCCTTAGTATTTTATTGAATGTTTTTTTTTATAATAAGGATGAAAAAAGAATAGTAATTAAAAACAAGTTTTCCATATCTTGATAGAAAAATTTAATGACATTTTCCAATTTTTTTTACTACTTTGATAATCAACTTTGTAAAATTTTTATCACAATATGTTACACAAAATTTAAGATGATCAGTCATGTATTTGAATACTCCTGGTCTGAGATAGTGTGGACTTAAAGAAACAGTGCCAAAAGGAAGATTAAGAAGTCTTACATCATTACTAGTAACATAAATGCTATAAATAGAAAAGATATGTGCTTTATGATTTCAAAACAGAAATATGGTCTGAGGTATTTTGTTTAAATTTTCTTACATGTTGAATACATTTAAATGCTACAAATATGGAGTAAACAGGATTTGAAAGTGCTTAGCTAATTGTAAAATTGATAATTTTTTACTTTTGGTTTTATATGTTGAAGTGTATTGCATTAATTATGAAGAACTTGTGAAATAAATTTATTATTAAACAAAATAGTAAAATTATATAATTACCAGTCTACCTATTTAAAATAAAAACAGGCTTCATTTAATTTTAAAACCAGAATTAATAAAATATTAATTAGACATTTTTTAATGTTTAATTTATAATATTATTTTTAACTGCTTCGGATTACTAAGTGGGTGTGCCACTCATCTTATTTGCTTGGTCAAAATGTTGTTTTCTGTTTTTAGTAACATAAAAGCTATAAGCATGACATTACCAGAAATATGAGCAGTTCACATATCTCTTACATAGCTTTCTAATGCTGTTTTTTTTTTTTTGAAAAATTGATCAAAATTGAATTTCTTATTAATTTTTTTAGGAACCAGCACATTTTTGAGCAATTTTGTAATTTCCATGAAGTGATAAAAACTAGAACACCTTTATCAGTCCAAAACTATACATTTATCAGATTAAAAATATGCTGATTTACAAACAAGACTTTCCATAGAGTCTAAACATAAATGCAAAATATTAGGCTCATAAGTATACAATTTTAATTTTTAAATTTTCTGTGTAATGTTGTATTTTTTTAATTATTTGAAAAAATGATTTAATTTTTATTAATTTGCATTTGTAGTGGTGTGTGTCTATATAAATTCTCTATTTATTTTTGCTCGTATAAATTCATATGTACAGTAATTTATGTGTTGTAATCCACTTCTTTTATAAAAATAATGATTCTTAAAAGGTTTAATAATTTATTATTTATTATTATGTTTATATGGTGTGTTTGCGTTTACTCTTGTATGTTCTATAAAAAGTAATGATTTACAAAACTAATAATAAAATGTACAGAAATATTGCATATGTAGGCAAAGAATCAAATTCTGATTCTTGCCTATGCCTTGATTTTCTTCTGTGGAATCACTAGTTTTGCCATATCTTTCATCACATTATTTTGAAGTCTATAGCTAACAACTGAACTATATGCAAATAAATTATATTTATGTCATACAATAAATATAACAATATAGCATCACTGGTGTGCATAAAGAACATAAACATCACTGATGTTCACAAAAAATATAAAATGAATGGATGAAACTCATTTGCCAGTGATACAGAGAGTAGCCTACAATTTCTAGTTTTAGATCGATAAGAAGTCAATTGCTATGATGAAATATGCATATCCATCTTTTGGAAATGATTTGTTTTGTAACTTTTATTAGATAAATCTTTTTCTTTATAAACACTTTTGAGATTTGGTAACTGTTGGGGTACAGAATGAAGTCTTGCATTGGTGGTGGAGATGACAGCATGACTACTTGAACTTGCAGGCAGTTGCCTGGATTGTGGGTTCACATCCCGGCCAATGCTGCAACACTTAAAAAAAAAGATAAAAATGAAGAATTCTTATATGAATACTTTTGGACATTCTGAAGCTATGGATTATGTCAGGTAAGACACATTATATATGGTTTGAACTATAATTTTGTGAGAAATACAAAAGAATTGTTACTGAAGATGTAATTTAAACTTTATTAATGATGAATTAAAAATTTTGAACAAACAATAAAGTAATAATTATGTCAGATGTTGATATTTCTTTCATTCCTTATTTTTAAATGGATAACACTATTTGTCTTAGACTTATTGTTTTCGTTAGTTTTCCTAGTTTCAGTTAATGTAATTTGTTTTGCTCTAAACATAATTAAAACTAAAGTTATTGTGAAAATTGTGTATCATATCAGTGTTTTTTAAAAATCAATATGGCGCTTTATATTCAAGCAGGTAAATTCAAAACTATTTAATTCATAACTGTTATTCCAACATAATATAGAAAAATGTCCCAAAAAAATCCAGTTTGTATCTATTTATACTTTTACTTAGGTAGGAAGGTGGGTGGCGTGGATGGATGGATGGATAGATAGATAGATAGATAGATAGATAGATAGATAGATAGATAGATAGATAGATAGATAGATAGATAGATAGATAGATAGATAGATAGATAGATAGATAGATAGATAGATAGATAGATAGATAGATAGATAGATAGATAGATAGATAGATAGATAGATAGATAGATAGATAGATAGATAGATAGATAGATAGGTAGGTAGATAGGCAGATAGATAGATAGATAGATAGATAGACAGACAGATAGGCAGACAGATAGATAGATAGATAGATAGATAGATAGATAGATAGATAGATAGATAGATAGATAGATAGATAGATAGATAGATAGATAGATAGATAGATAGATAGATAGATAGATAGATGGATGGATAGATAGATAGATAGATAGATAGATAGATAGATAGATAGATAGGTAGGTAGGTAGGTAGGTAGGTAGATAGATAGATAGATAGATAGATAGATAGATAGATAGATAGATAGATAGATAGATAGATAGATAGATAGATAGATAGATAGAGACAGACAGACAGATAGTCAGACAGACAGACAGTCAGACAGACAGACAGACAGATAGATAGATAGATAGATAGATAGATAGATAGATAGATAGATAGATAGATAAGAATTAAAGCTATTAATTAGCCTCTGACATTTTTTAAGATAAGTAAAAGTTTTTTCTTTAAATATTTCCTTTTTTACAGACATTTATATTTTTTTTCAGGCTATTCTTAATTAATTGTAAATATTTTAATAAATACTTCACAAAGTGTTTTGTTGCAAATTACTTGTCTTTTAAATTAAAATTCTAAAAAATCACACACACACACACACACACATATATATATATATATATAGTGACCTTCTGAATGAGCACAAGTAATTAAAGCAAACAGTGTCAGAAGTGAATAACCACATTCAATGAAAAAAAGTGAAATAGCGCTAAAATTTCTATTTTGTCCAAATTCATCAGTAACAACTTTGACCAGTTTAACATAAGATTAATTGATAATTTGTCATTTCATGCTGGGTTTGTATACTAATACAAAACTCATTGTTACATTTTTGATCTACCTTCTTATTCCAAATGTCTATTGTCTTAAAATTTTTGGATTATATAGCTAAATTATCTATAAAAATCAAATGTTGGTTCAGATAAAATAACGCAATCAATATGAATAAAGAACCGACTATATTTTCACAAGGTCATTTGATTTAAATATAAATGAAAATATTTAAATATTTAGTCAAGCGATGGTGGCCTACTGGTTATCGTAGCTGTCTTCCAAACAGCTGGCCTGGGTTCGCTTCCTGTCAATGCAATTGATGTATAAAAAATATTTAGATATTTTTACTTAATATATCTAAGTACACAAATAAATATCTGCTTTAAAAAAATAAACAAAGATTTATAATTACATTACAAGAGCGTCTTCCTTTTTCCTTTAAGTGTCCAGCACAAAATTGATTTTCTCTGAGTTGGTGACCATGAAATAAAGTTACCTCAGCACATTCTTTACGACTATGGACTGGCATGTTTAATGAATAAAGAAAGGAAGAAGGCTCTTCATCTTCTAATATATATATATATATATATATATATATATATATATATATATATATATATATATATATATATATATATATATATATATATATATATATATTCAAACAAATATATTTAATACAGTATTCAAAATTAAATAATATATTCTTTACCAGAAGTACAGAAAAAAAATATATATCTTCGGTTAATATGAATACTCCATCAATTATATTTGATCATAATAAAACATGTAATTATGGTTTTAAATTTAATAATAGAGATATAAAAATTATTCAAATTGAAAGGTGTAGTGGAAAACGTAAAATTAAAGAGGCAACGATGATATCTAGGAATAGAGGTGGTTTAATGAATAAACAATCGGCTAATATAAAGACAACACAATTGTGGGAAATTTGAATAGATTGAATGATGGTTAATGCAAGTTTTTATTTTTTGTACGTTTGTATTAACAGTTGATAAAGATTGTCAGTGAAACAATTAAAAGTATTTCTGGTAAAGAATATATTATTTAATTTTGAATACTGTGTTAAATATATTTGTTTGAATTATTATTATATGATTTAAAAATACAGACATTAAATGGTTGTAGTTATATATATATATATATATATATATAATATATATATATTTATGTAATTAATATATATATATATATATGTGCTATTCCGATATATATATATATATATATATCAGTTACCAAATTTAAAATATTAAACAAGACTAGCCAAAGAAATATAAACTCTGTAACATAATGATTGATCTCGTTGACAAAGCCGATTCATAAGAGCGAAGGATTAAAAACAAATCAAATATATATTAATATCCACACACATTATTCTTAAACAACTCAATTGCTTCATAATTAATTTTTAATAATGATGATTTTTAATTTTAGTTTTATCAATAATAATTATGCATCTGTTAGTATTTGTAATAATGGTAAGGATAAAGTAAAATATGATATTATTTTGTTGCTATGTAAATTGTTTTCTTATGAAACTGTAAGTAAATATATGACTTTTTTTTAAATAAGATGATTGCTCAGACATGGAGTAGTACTTTGAATAATTTTATAAATAATACAAAGGAAATTTTTGATAGGAAGAGTATTTCTGGAGTAGTGAATATCATCTCTTCTTTTATGATAAGTTGCATATACATCAAAGTAGTTTGAACTTAAATTAGGTTTAAAAATAAATATCATTGTTTCAATTTATGTATTCATGAAAGTCATGCAGAACATAATACTAGTTTCTATCAGGCTAAGGTAAGCTTCTTTCAAAAAAATGAAATAAAAAAAAATATTTAAAAGATATAGAAATCTGAAGCAAATAATAGTTTACCACATTCTTTTAATATTAAGAGTGTGTATGCTGTTTTATAAATAGTAATATGCATCTGTTGACATGTTTTTAATCCTTTGTATGTGAGAAGTTTGCTTTGGAAGGAAAATCAATCGTTCACAGTAGAGGTTATATTCATTGATCAACCTTCTTTCACTTTGAATTTTAGGAAATATATTAGTATATCCTCATGTGTATAAATATACATTAAAATAGTTACTGATTTTAATATATTTGTATATGTAAAATGACTTAGATGATCTTAATACTATTGGATTACATGACAAGTGCTTGCATAGAGCAATATTGCTGGCTTTTATATTTGTGGAGGTCTTAGAGTTAATTATGTGATATCCTTCTTTTGCTTTTTATTTTTTATTAATATTTTTAAGGCAAATAATCAAACATTAACAGATTTAAAGGAATGAACACATTTCCTCTCATCATCTACAAACACTGATCTATAACCCTTATTGCAGTTA